>CM023452.1:85055469-85226276 GCA_013339765.2 Haemaphysalis longicornis | reverse complement strand
TTGAATTTCACCAATTCGATATTGTTTGTCCCCTCCGGATCACTTTTCGCGTTGCGCTCACGATATGCACAACTTTACAATAATAAAAGCTTTATTTGGAACAACGGAGTGAAAAAGTGACAACGATGCTTACCGATGCGTAACTGGTTGAATTATGCATTCCGCTCTGTCTCGAGCACGCTGTCTGCACGTTTATTCTCGTCAGCTTAACTGGAATCAAGTTTTGTAGTGCGCTGGCCAACTCAATAGGAGAGATCATGCATTTATTTCATCGAAAATCACAAGTGCAAGAAGTTTATTTTTCTAGCCTACGGGTAATCATCGAAATATGATTTTCTGACGAAAATCTTCAGGTTTATTTAGTGATGTGACCAAGTGTGTGTGAGGAACCCAACGAATTGGACCTTGAGGAATTCCACTACTCGAAACTAATCTTCATTCTTTGTTTTATTGAGAGACGATATTGCTGAAATGTATTTTGATATTTGTTTTCGATACTCATAAACTTATTTTTTATTTGGGAGCATTCATAACCAATACCACCACCTCCCATGCACCCGATATATGGATCCATCGCCATACACCCCCCCCCCCCCGCCCACCCCCCTTTCCGCAAATCAGCACAAGCCGCCAGCGTGTTCAATGCCACAGGAACTGAGCTCATTGCAGTGACTGTTTTAATAAACTCCACCAAAACAGCTGAAGAGGTTCCCATTGTCCTTGCCGCCACAACAGCCAAGACGTTTTATCTATTCTTACTGACTGCCAAGCCCATACCTCGGCAAAGTTGGCGTGGCCCACTCAAACCCACTTACAAATTTTTTTTCGAATAACCAGTAACTCAAACTGAGGCTTAATATCTTAGCAGCACATCTGCGCTTACTCAAATACTCAAACTCAAACTCACACTCAGCGCAAAACTAAGAACTCACTCCGACTCAAAACTCAAAATGTACTCAGAACTCAAAATGTACTTCCTTCCTCAAAGTGTACTCAAACTCAAAATGTACTGAAACTCAAAGTGTACTGAGTGCTCAAAATGTACTCAAACTCAAAATGTACTCAAAACTCAGAATGCACTGAAATTCAAAATGAACTCCGTATTCCAAATGTACTAAGTACTCAAAGTGTACTCAAAACTCAAAATGTACTCAAACTTAAAATGTACTCAACGAAAATGTACTCAGTACTCAAAATTTACTAGTACTCTAAATATACACAAACTCAAAATGCACTCAAAACTCAAAATGTACTCAAACTCAACACATACTCAAACTTAAAATGGACTCAAACTGAAAATGTACTCAAAACTCAAACCGGACTTAAAACTCAAAGTTAATTCAGAACTCATATGGACTCACAACTCTCTCGTGCTAGGAATTTACTCGGGATCAGATGGACTCTGATTTAATTAGCATTCATAGTTTCAAAATTCACGCATGGTGAAAATATTACGAGTGCAAATTCGTGAGCTCGAACTCTTGCATTCGGTACGACATGACACTGCATACGTAACTCCTGTGAGGTCGGAAACAATTTTTGTTGCAGATTTAATACAGCTATACCTGCTGGCCATGAAGATTAGCGCTGGTTGCGAGCAATTGTAGGTATATATTGTTACCAAACTCTCGATGTACGCTGCATGTTCGTGTTCATGACAGAGGCTGTCCAGACTCGATGGTGTGCTGGGGCCCTGGTTCGAAACAAACAAGATTGGGTGAGGGGCCATGCGCTCACTCCTCAGTTTATTTGCGTCGAAGCTGTTTAGGGTTACGGTTCCGTGCATTCTTGTTCTCGAACCTGAAAAAACGCCTTGTGTCAAAGCGAACTGTCCACGCGAATCTCTGAAGCCCGAGACGTTCATGGATATGCCTTTGCTTTTTTAATGCGTAGCAATCTTTGCCGAGTACCCCTTCGCCTCCTGGCCAGGATATAGTAACGCCCTGCATTTTCATCAAAATGCAGATATCACGGAAGTTCATCCTGTAACCATTATAAAAGCGTAAATTTAGATAATTCATCAAACGAAATTTTAGAAAGTCAAAAAAAAAGAAACAAAGCGAAAACACCGAAAATGGCGAACAGTGTAACACGGGAGTCATGAATAGTCACATATTGGGTTAAAATTCAAAGTGATGGGCCGCTAGGGCATGTGGGGTATCAAATGGAAGGTCTCGCGGAGGGAAATCACGTGGGACCAACAAAGAATGCTTTGTGGTCATAATAATGACTTAGTTTTCGGGACTCATACGAATGATTGAACTTCATAATGATGACCCGTGCGCGTACGGGGTCTCAAATTCACGTCTGAAATTTTCAAAATCACGTGGGGTCAAAATCCACGTCGTTCGTTTGTATTCCTTAAAAGTGTGTCCTTAGTAACCTCAAGCGCAGTTTTAAAACATGCAGAACCAACTAGCCCAATACATCACCTTACTGATTCTCAAAATAAATGTTTTGATTAGTGAAATAACTTTGGACAAATAATAAATACATCCTGCTAGTAATAATGACATATTCACGATGAATCATACAATGATTTATATTTATTGGGATGTCCCGGATTAGCGTGGGAGAAAAAATGCTCCCTGGTTATAATTGACACAGTCGTGGTGAGTCATAGATATGGGGAACATTCAAAGTGATATGGCGCTGGGGCGTGTGTGAGGTCAAATTGAATGTCTGACTGAGGTAAATCACGTGAGACAAATAAAAATTCCTCCTGGTCATAATCTTGACATAGTCATTGTGAGTCATCGACTGGGTTAAAAATCAAAGTGATGCCACCGCGAGGTATGGAGTATCATATTAAATGTCTTCATGAGGGGAATCACCTGGGACAAATAAGAGATGCTTCCTCGTTATCCCCATGCGACAGTCAAGGTAGGTCATAAATTCGGTTAAAATTCAAATATATTCCGGCAGAGTGTGCGGAGTAATAAATTAAAGGTTACGACGAAGAAAATCATGTGGGGCAGATAAAAAGGGCATCCCGATGATCAGTACTACTTAGGAGTAAACTGCGCAAATTCATCACAGATGCTACAACGGTAGCACAAAACGAAATGTGGTGTGAAAGGGAAGGGTTCGAGGGAGAAAATTTACATCTGACAATGACCGCGTCGTAATATCAATATGTGCACTCACTTCATACCGAAAATTCGGATTTGTGTCGTAAGCTCATCGGCACTGTGCAATGTTTTGTTTCCGTGTCGAGATTCACGTTTAGCTAAAGCGAACACATGCTACTCAGTAATGGGAAGTTCAGTTTTGAAGGATGGCAATATTGTAAGCGTGAAGCTCTGAAGCTTGAAAATTCATTTATTTCACTTCCACATTATCCCCATCATCAAACACTTCGAGGAACACTTCGTCTTCTTCTGGGCTGGCCATCATCATTCCTGGTTCCTCGACCGGTGTACGGAGGTGACTGTGTCGTAGAATAAACGCCTTGCTTCACGAAGTACCCAAGGCCCATACAATTCAAAAACACTAATCTGGAGCTTCATAGGGATCAATCTTGCTTTTCGGTATTGGACAACGCCATCTTAAAACGTGGCTCAAACAACACCCTGCGGCTCGCACTGTCAGGAAAAAAGCCCACGTAGCCACCAAAACAACGATGGGGAACACCCAGAGGGGCAAGGTGGAAATGGAAGTCGGGAAAACGTTTTTTGATGTCGGGATGGGTCAGCATCCGCAGACAACCACTGCTCACTGTACCCCGCTTCTATAACTTGTATAGACTAGAATTTTCCCGGGGCGGCCATTTTCAAACGATCGAGGCACCACCTGGCGGACATTTCTTGTAGACTGCGGGATGAGCAGACGACGTCGCAATCCCACGCTGTTGCTCCGTGCCGCGCGTGGATATCTGACGTCAAGGTGGTATCGAAAATCGGTAAGTGTCATTTATTCGGTACGTCAGCTGCGCCAACTTCAACAGGGCTTTCAAGAGGACGTTCAAAGCGTCCGAGAGCTGTCAGATTTGCCCATAAATTCTGTCCCCAACCCGCTAAGGCGGCGGGCCACCCCACAAGCCCTTTGTCCTAACGGGGGTTGCCTGTGAGGCTACGATTAACCGTAGAAGGAGGACACCCGACAACACATCCCCAATTGATATTTATTTTGTTAATTGCGGGAAGGTTGCCGTCATTGCCTTTACTTGTCAAGGTGCAAGAGCAGGATTACGCCATTGTTGGCTGCACCAACAATCAGCGTTAGGGCAAAGGGCTCACGCAACAGATGTGTGGAGTGCCCCACGACAAAAGAACTGTCTGCCTAAGCGGAATCTATTTGCTGCACAAATTTCCTGCTTCCCTTGTGTTCCGCCCCGAGTTGGTAGCATTGCTCAATCGGAAAGACGTGGAACCATGCAAGTTTGCCAAAATACGTATGGTCGTACGCTTCTTCCGGAAGCACTGTTTCTTCACCATCATGTTCAATCCCTATCACACGTTTTTGTTCTCTGGAGGTATGTTCTGTTCATCTCAACGACGGGAAGCCGACAAAAATGATCCGGACACCTATGCTGCAGCTCGCGTATGCAAAAAAGTTGAGCCGAAAGCGAAATAAAAGCGTCGCGGAGGCGGAGAATGGTCGTGTCCGGAAATAGGTGTTCGTGGTTCCCACATGCCGCTTAAACGCTAAAATTCTTCTAAGCAAGAGAACGGTTACGGCATCTTCGTGTGTCAAAAACGTTGTCCCTGCATTGCAGCAGGAAAGAGTGTTATGTGGCGGCACATATTTTGTTGTATGAGCATGTACGTCTACGACCTGCACAGTCACAGGAGTATTTCATGTCCACGTTTAACAAGAAACTCAGTATGAGGTATGCAAACGCGTAATAAATTTCAACACGTTCGCGCACCGACAGCAGCAAGCCATGCTTAGAAATGTGCGCTATGGCGCGTGCGATGGAAGACTTTCGCTGATTGCGCCAACCCACTTTCTTCTTAGCGTATACGTAGGAGGCATATTAGCCCAATAGTTCCTAAGCTGTTTCATGGAAACACAGGCTTGTTGACGAGTGTTGAGTGCATCAATGTGTCGAACCAACCACACTTTCAAGGTTGCGTGCCAACAATTAACCAGTACAATTATGTCTATCGGGTACTGAGCAAGACATTTTTACTTAACTGGTCATTATTCAGTGCAATGATTTCTGATGGTTGCATCCGATCCACGTTCTTTCACCAAGACAATATTTTGATACCCTACACGCCCTATCGGTATCACTTTGAATTTTAACCCCATCATTGACTAGCCGTGACTATAGCATCATGATAACGAGGACACATTTCTTTATTTATTTACCGCGATTCCCCTCATTGAGACCATTACTTGATACCCAACAAGCCCTATTGGCGTCACTCTAAAATTTCACTCAATCTCCGACTCACCACGACTATCTCATAAGTATATCCAGAAAGCATTTTTATATTTCTCCCACGTGATTCCCCTCAACGACAAATTTAATTTGATACCCCACACAGCCTGGAAGGATCATTAAGAATTCTAATCAAATCTTACTAACCATGACCCTCATGACTGTTAGCAGGACGCACTATTTATATGCCCAAGTGATTCCTCTGATTGCAACTTTGAATTTCATACCTCATGCTTTAGCGGCCTTACCTTGTATTTTAACAATTTATGATTCACCATGATTTTCTCACGATTAGAACCACCAAGCCTTTTTTATTGGTACTACGTGATTCTCCTCATCATGATCGCAAATATGATACCCCACACGCCCCCGCGTGGTCACTTCGAATTTTAACCCAATATAACACTCGCCATGACTATCTCATGACTATAACCAGGAAGCATTTTTGTATTTGTTTTCTGTGATTCCCCTCATCGAGACCATTCATTTGATGCCCAACACATCCTAGTGGCATCAATTTGAATGTTAACGCAAACAATGGCTAACCATGACTATCTCATGATATAGCCACACCGCATTTTTGTCGAATGTGATTTCCCTCATCGCAACCTCCAATTTGGTGCCCCGCTCACCCTAGTGGCCTCATTTTGAATTTTAACAACAATTTATGACATATTTTGACTATGTCATACAATAATAACCAGAAAGCATTTCTGCATTAGTCCGACCTCATTCCCCTCTTCGAGACATTTAATTTCATACGTCACACGCCCTAGCACTACCAATTTGAATTTTACCCCAACATGTGACTAACCTTATTCAATGTATGTAGACGACGTCCAGGTATCTTTTAAATCATGCAATATGTCCATCTGTGAGCGTCAAGTCTAGCTTGGTGTCAAAAACTTGCCAGCTGGGATGAAAGAACGGTTTTAAACTTAACCCAGAAAAAAGCTCCTGTGTTGTCTTCTCCAGGAAGCGTGGGATCCATTCGGACCCAGACATTACCGTTAAATGGAGTATCGATTCCTGTGAGGAAGGAACACACGTTTTTAGGTGTGGTGTTGGATGAAAAGCTCACGTTCATCCCTCACATTAAACAATTGAAACTTAAATGTCTTAAAGGCTCTCAACATTCTTAAAATCTTGTCCCACCAGTCCTATGGAACGGACAAGCAACTTCTGTTACGTATTTTCACACGCCTAGTAAGGTCTAGATTTGAATTTGGGAGTGTTGTGTATGGGTCAGCCACGAAAACAGCAGTTAAAATGCTCGACCCCGTACTTCACTTGGGGCTTCGCCTCTCTTGTGGCGCATTCCGTACGAGCCCTGTACAGAATCTTTATGCAAGTGTGACAAATGGTGCTTACGAAGATCACACCAGCGAACCTATGTTTACTTGTTATATGCCTCTAAAATTTCATCAATGGACAACCATCCATATTAACCGGTTTTAATGATACATCACATCACAGCTCTTTTTAAATCGGCCATCCATTCCTTTTCCCTTCTCGCAGAGAGTGAAGAACGAGGTCACTATTATGAGGTCTCCTTTTTAGACACATTCAAGTCATCTCACACTGATCTTGTAGCACCATGGCATCTTCGTCCTGTTGCATGTGACTTGTCTTTCTTAAAATAGAATAAGAACAGGACACCAAGAAGTGGGATTTTGCTGCATTTATGTATGTGCAGGACAAATACAGGGTGCTTCCTCTGCGGGTGAGAGTGTTGCAGCGATGCATCTAAAACGTTCACTGCAGTCTCTTGTGCTGCGCATGGACCCAATTTTGAAGCATCTAGAAACCATGAATGTACAGACATTTTGTGCGCCAGTATATTTACGGCAGAGGCATATGGCATTTTTCTGGTTATATGTCACATAGTTGAACATCATATTTCTAAATCCATTATCTAAACAGATTCGCTGAGCGTCGTCCGTGAATTATCATCGGGAAGCCATCGAAAAACCATGTCGTTAATCTTGTCCTCAAATCATTTATGCTAGCTTATTCGTCAAACCTTGGAGTGACTGTTTTGTGCCAGGCCACTGCGGAATTGACGGAAACGAACTGGCCGATGAAATGGCCGCCAGCGCTGCACTCCGAAACACAGTAGACTCAACAACCGTACCTTACACATACCTCAAGCCACACATAAGACAGCAACTCCGTAAAACATGGCAAACAGACTGAAGCGAACAGTCAGGCAACAAATTGCACGTAATAAAACCACACTTGGGACAATACACTACTGACTCACACAACAGGCACATTGAAGTTACCTTAGCTAGGTTACGGATAGGCCATCCGCATGTAACACACTCGCACCTGCTCACGGGATCTCCAAGACCCTTGTGTAGCAGGTGTGGGGAGAGCCTCTCCGTGATACACATTCTCATTCAATGCAAGGCACACTACATTACACGACGCAAACACTTCAGAGAACTTTAAAGACAACATTTTCCATTACATCCCTCATACTTTTTAGGAGACGATCCACGTTTTCTGTCCAGCGCACCTTCAAGTTTCTTTCAGAAGTTCAATTCTTACAGCTCATCTCATACCACCCATAGTTTTACCCCTGGTCCTATACACCAGCCACCTTTTTTTTAGACCACTCTTGGTCTTCATCCTGGCCCTTTACGCCAGCCGTGCTCTAGTCTTTAATTGATTTGATTGGTGTTCCCACTAACCTTTTCGTTGTCACCAATTCATCAAACACTTTCTTGGCGCTCTTTGCGCTAGCTGACCTTGCGCCATAACTTTGAAACGTCATCATCATCATCATCAATATGTCACTAGCCATGACTAGGTAATATTATAACCATAACACTTATTTGTCCCACGTGATTCCCTTTAACTAGACGTTGAATATGATTCCCCACACGCCCTCGTAGAACCATTTTGAAATTTAACGCAATCATTACCTATTAGACTGTGTGATGACTATACACACGAAGCATGTTTTAAATTTACCTCGCGTGACTCCGTTAATTGTGACTTTTACTGAATACCTTGCATGACTGAGCGATATGTGTTTGAATTTTTACACAATCTATCTGATATTGCGGTCATTATTCTATCTGAACGGGCGTCCCCCAGTCAGTTCAGTTGACAACTCATTTGATACAGCTGAGGGGACAGCCGCCGCACCTACACCCCGGTACTCACCTCTTCCTCTTTGACCCTAGCAAATCAAACCGTTAACAGAAGCAGGTGAACGTCCAGCAAGAAAGCGCTGCCGTGTGCTTTCCCACCACCCTCTCCAACCTGCTTAGAGGATCCATCAAGAGGAAAAGGTGAGATAACCATTTTTTGTGACCCCACCAGTCGGTTATTATTCACACGCCCAGCCGCTAAATCAGACCCCCCCCCCACCTCCCCCAAACCGATCCTGTGCATCGCGAATGCTGCTGTACGCGCTACGCTATGTAAAGTACGCTATGTACAGTGCACAGCACAAACGAATTAAAAATGGAAGAAAACGCTTTTCTTTTTTATTAAAGTTCCTCAGTTTCTCAGGGCATCAGCCTTCTTCGACGCACGACTGGGTAAGCGAGGCAATCAGCTTGTGTTTCATGTATGCTGCCCAACGCAGTAACAAACTTGTAAATAACGTACGATTCACGGGCTTCCCGGTCATAATGTGTTTTGAATTTGAATTGAGGCACCATGGCTGTGAATTATGTGGCCTAGATTATTTGCGTGTTTAGATAGGGGAATGCGTGGTAGGGACTTTATATTTGCTCTGCGGTTCTTAATTCTCATATAAAAGGAATGTCAGTTTGGCCAACGAACCGGCCGTGGCACATAGTGCCTTCAAAGAGGTAGGCAATGTTTGCGCCGTTACAGTCAGTTTAGTCCAATATGGAAAGAAAATGAAGGCGTGGTGCTCCTGGAGATAGATGCCGCAGTTATCGTGAGGCATAGATTGTACCTAGACTCATTTTAACGTCCACTTGTTGTGGAACTTCGCATGTTGACCTTAACGACGTTACAATATCGCTGATGTTCCTCGCTCACCGGTACACGACGCGGAAATGTGCAGAGAAAACACGTCGCAGCCTTTTTTGCTTTGAAGTGAAATGTTGTGGTGCTTTCTTAGTATGCAGTTTATGCGGTAGGTCGAAGCGGAATAGCCTAGAATGGTTGCTGGTCGTATTCAAAGATTGGGCTTTTGAGTTAGTAATCAAGTGGTGGTGGTCCTGTTTTGCAGACCTCCTAAACGAATCATTGCTAATGGACAACTGGTATCGTTGTCATGTTAGGTTATTAGTTAGTTGTTGAGACTTAAAGGCAAAAGCAGGTAGGTCAGAGCTCATCTTTCTAAAACACAGAGAGTGACTGTATGGTATGCCAAGTTCACAGTGCTTAACGTGGTGGCTTCTAAAATGACAGTATTGATATCGGTCATTTGGCTGCCTGTACACTGAGGTCACTGGCTTGTTGTCCGATACTCACTCTCAAACATCTAAAAACTTAATGGCAGATGTGGAATATGAATGAAAGAATGAAATGGCCTCGTGGGGGTTGTTGAAAGCGGTGATAAATTAGAGAAGTTGTCTTCCCCGTGACCAAAGATGCGAAACATATCGTCAATTAACCTTGGACAAAAACAGGGTGGAGCTGTGCACTGTTTAAAGATTCAGACTCTCTGATGCGTACGCCCATTAAAACATTTCGTCATACTGGGGTCCTATTTTTGTTCCCATCAAGGTTCCGTTGATTTGCACGTAGTGCTTGCTGTCGAACTTAATGTTGTTCAGCTCCAAGGCAAGCTTTAGAAGCTCTCCGAGAGTCTCCTTGTCTATCGGATTGCCTTGAGTGGCATTATCGTACGCCTGGATGACATACGTGATGCCGTCCGAGTGTGGAATATTTTATATAGCGAGGCGACGTCTTAAGTGACTAGCAGGCTATCTTACGGTATAACTAGATGCATATTCTCAAGCAGAAATTGGTTTGTATATTTTAAAAACAAGGGTAGTATGGGAGAAACGTTTTTCATTAGGCTATCCATAAAACTAGATTGTTTCAGTTACAGTCGGTGTACCGGAGATGGGCCTGGCTGCATTCTCTGCTTCGTGTATATTAGGTAACGTATAAAATCGTCGAGGAGTTGGACTGGCAATTTGAAGTGAGGCTGCAATTTTTTTCTGAACTTCTTTGTCTTTAAACAGCGCCATGCGTGTCTATCCAGTTCCCTTATAACCATGGCTTTAGCAAACTTGTTTGCCTCATGTGTCGTGTTTTTTATTGTTATGTGTTCTGTGGATATAGCCCGTTCTTAATAGTAAACAGTTTTTGGCAGAGCGGCTGACCTTGCGCTCTACTTCCTTTCCCTCGTTTAAGTTCGCGCTGGTTTCATACAAGTATACTAGCCTATCCCGGCCATCGGACCTCTGCTCCGTGCCGGGCGCTAGGGGAAGGGGGTGTGGTTTGACCACTAGCTCTCAAGGTCAAAAATGACACCCCGCGAAGAGTGCCAGAGTTAGCGCAGTGTATCTTTCGTTGTAAAAAAAATGTTGCGGTGCAAAAAATGGACTCGGCATTCGTTGGACAGGAGTGTGTAAAGTCAATGGCTGGGGCATTCGTAGAGCATTATACCTACACTTGCTGTTATTTTTGAAGATTAAGAAAGCGACCTCAAATGGGGCCTTTGAACACCTTTAAAATCGAGGAAACCGCTAACGTAGCGCCAAAAAACGGCCTACCCATCACATTGACAATGACCTACACAAGGACCGGTGTTACAGCAAGCTTAGTTTCATAAAATTAAATTTTAAAATCAATATAACAGAGTACACAGTGACTACGGAAAGTTCATGGAAGACATTTTCGCAGCGGATTATATGTAGGATATCCGCATGCACAGTGAAGAAAGTTAATGCCCCATGGACAATCTGACACATTATTCTGGGACAGATCGCTGCATAAAGAGAAGTCGCATAGTGTGCTCCCGTACGACCACTACAACCCCACTGCGGCTCCCGAATGACGTGAAGATTTTCTAATCATCCACGCCTATAAGGAAGATCCCTGCCCTTCGGAAAAAGAGGGTCACAATGCCAAAATTTTGCAAGCTTTGTTGAGTGTAAACTAACACAAGTTTCTACCACTGTATTTGGTCAAGTGCGTTGGTGGGAACGACAAAAAATCATTTAAAACATTCCTACGTGTGGAATAGCCTCCTCCTTTCCCCAGAAAATTAATTACAACGAAGTATATCATCCGAAGAAAACAACTCCAACAACAAATATTCCACTTCATTCGAGATATGGGAGGCCGATTTTACCTGTTCGTTTCTTTAAAATGGGTGTCAGCTGAATGAGGGAGCAAAAGTCATTGCCGCTTCATCTGGGCCCCTCTCCTTTCAAGCTCCGCCCTTCAGACCCCTACCATCCGCTTTCCTCCTTTCCAAAACCAAAACTATTTCTGCTTCAACAAAGATTGCCACTTCTTTTCTTAAAAAAGGCAAAAACCTTTATGATTCAAAAGGCAATAATGAGTAATACTTGAAAACAAGGGCACTGTCGCTTAATCTTAAAAACTGACCAACACTCCGACTCGTAAGCTGTCGCACTCATTTGTTACAAAAGCGCAGATAGCATTTGTCTCTCCATGGACAGAGTTTTTAAACACCCTTGCTGCTAGTATTTCTCTAATTGTCGACCTTGAGTTCTCTAAGCGCTGATAGAGAATGCAACAACTCCTATTCAATACGGTCCCTGCAGTCGAAGCAACGCTTTGATGTAGTACATCTCTATATAGAAACGTAGATGTCATGTTATCTTTTTTCAAAGCACGCCCATGCCACACAAAGGCCACTCGACACTATCATACAGCAAAACTACGTCTAGTTAAACAGGAACCGCATTAGCTGATAGAATGACTATCCCCGCAACCTTCCAAAGAACTCTAACAACAAAGCTGTATCGTTGATGGCACAGATAGAATCACAAGAATGTAAAACTAACTATTACCCGTGCTTTCGTAAATGCTACTTGCGAACAGAACTGGTCCCAACGTCGTTCCTGCTATTTCCGTTGTCACTCACGGAAGCATGTTGCGGCAAGAAGAAATCAGGTAAAGCAAGACATACACTATTTGTATTCGTTGTGCAAAAGAGACGTGTCTCAGAGTAAACGAGTACACATTCCGCACGCCGGCGAGTCCGCACCTTTTTTAGGGGCAGGAGGGTAGTCTGGACAAGTAATAAGAAGTAATAAACTAAAGTGGGCCAAGTAAACATCGTGAACACAGACGTCTTTAGTCAGATACACAGGCGACGTACTGGCGGGAAGGACCTTTCTAGGAGAATAAGCCCTCTCAGCCTGGGCTGCGTCTTTAAAAATTAGGCTACGATATTCATATATTGTAGTTAATTTTAACCACGCTTACGGCAAGAAAAAAAAGACTTGTGTCGCGACGGAGCATTTCATGTCCTACCGATTCTCTACTACGAAACTTGAGGAGCAACGTAAGGAAGACCAAAATCATCGGATTCGTTTATTTCGCAATTTGGCGGATACAGGGACGCATCCCTGTTTCCAAAAGAGGCCTACAGAAAAGTTTATTTGTGTTCATACACGAATGCAGCTGAAGACGATACGGCGACTACAACCCTCGTTTTTTTGTGTGGATACGCGGTTAAAAACATGTCGTTCGCGATGCCGGAGCCACAACCCAGCCCTTGTGTTTTCCACCAAAACATTCCTTGAACGTTACAGGTGGCACAACGTTACACAATATGCTAATGATAAACCATTTCTTCTTACATGTGTCGACTTTCTGCCAAGATACTAATGGTGTGGTCCTTGCTTTTCAGGATTTGTATTTCTACCACGTACTTTAGTGTAACTAACGAAACAAAATAAAGCTCGCTTAAGTTGTTTTTTTTATTTAACCCATGCCAGCCCGGCGAGCAGTCCGTGCCATTCGCCCTGCAATTTTATCTGCGAGCTTTGGAAGAATGTCACATCTTCACAGATATTATCAGTGTGGTTTCTTCCGGCGGGGACATCTACTGTTAATCAATTGGATTCATTTACCTTGTGGGGATTCGCCAAAAAGGTGCCCGGAATATCTTTACTGTACGGTACACAAACCGCATGAATGAATTGATGAACGAATCACACAACAGGTAAATCTGTGGTTCGTTTGGAGAGTTCGGGTACTTAATTTAAACTAAGGAATGCAAAGATTTCGCTGGAGGAAGCGCCCGACGTGTTGATCCCCTTGTTATCAAACAAAGTATAAAGAAGACAGTGAAAACTGGAATAATACAATAACATAACGATTGCTACATTGGAACGGCTCCACCCCGTTAAAGCGAAGTGTTTTACGGCTTGACGAAAGGAAAATTCGATGCTCCGGTGTACACGGAAAGCTCCTCCGGAGCAGCGCCATGAGCATGCAGCAAAAAAAAAACAGGTTTACAGGGACTAGAAAACGACGAGCTAGATTGCCTGGATATGCCCCAGCGGTGCTCAAGCGCTGGGAGCTGCTACGTGTATCACCACTGTACCATTGATGGCGGATAGTACGGGCAGAGCCCGAAAACGTGTTGAAGGCAAACACGAGCCGCGCTTTTCTTCGAAATTCGTTATACAATAATCACTATCCGCACGTCACATTTTCTCTGGTTAACCATCTGTTCAGGGTGCGGGGCCGCATTTTAAAGTTTTAGACCCCCCATTGCCACTATTACAAAAACTAATATAGAAATAAAGTTTATTCCTCCTCCTCCTCCATCCTTAGGATGACGAACTAAGCAGTTCTGCTACCAGCAACAAGGAAATCGGTTTCCCGCCGGTCATTGGCGCGGAAACGGAAAAAAAGGTTAACGAGCATTGAGTGTAGCGCATAGGGTGACAACCACAAGTCAGCAGAACCTGATAGTGACCTGGGATGACTCAAACGTCTATGCATTAACGGAACACCAGTTCCAAATACCAGGACGCAAGGGAGGCGCCAGGCGTAGAAGAAAGCCTTAGTCGGTGCATATTTGCTAATTTAGATATTAGGCGTTTTACAGTTTGAAATGTTTAGTTTTACTGTGGTTGGATGTGGCCTATGATACCTGCACCACCTATTTGCCTTAATATATGTTCATCGGTATACTGCAATGAGTTCTAAACGCAAACTGGCGCGACAGTTGTACATGCGTGTTTATTGTGGAATTATGATTTTGGTTTGCATGACTTGTACAATTATTTCTATACCTGTTTGTATTTTTTACACCTTGCGTAGCTTTTCTGTTGAATGCCTAAAAGTAATATTTTCTTCTCTTTGGTAGAAAAAACAATGCAACATGTCTCTACATCACCCAGAGTAATGTACAACAAAAACTCGTGGGTCTAGTGAGGCTGCAGCGTGCAGGTTTTGGTACCGATGTACGTACAGGGGTTGTTCTTAAATAGTAGAGGAAATAGAGAAATAAAAATATGTAAATTAAAAAGAATTGGAGTGCAATCGCGACAGCCGCTGCACATTTTTTACCCTGTAGAAAAACTATTTATCGCCTCACCTGGCCACTTTTGTGTCTAATTGATCATTAACTAAGTAACTTTACTTTGAGTTTAAAAATAAGTCATATATAGCATATACATTGTTACGCTCGAAGGGCCTGCCTCGTTGTTCTTCAAGGGTTGTAAAGCTGCTCTCGACCTTTGTACCATCGCCTTTCAAGCGCTGTCGTCATTGCCATAAGGTAATTCTTTTTCATGCTCTTTGCTCCCTGAACTGTTTCTTCCTTCCGCTTCTTCAGCCGGATTGGTGTACGAGTTCTTTCTCTCGGCCTCCGCACTTAGTTTAAATTGGTCATTCCTTTTCAGTATCCACGTATTTCAGAAGCGTTCTTTTTCAGTATCCACATATGCCATTGTTATAAAACTAGTCTTGTCAAGTTCCCTCTTCTGCTATCAGTAGCCCACCCTCCGCCGTACATTGAATTCTCTCGTACGCGAGCCATGGCGGTTACCCGGGCCACTGATTGCCTGAATTTTGAATCAAATTTCAAGGAGGTGCCCGTTTCGGCTATCGTGCGCCTCACCCATCTGTCCTGCTTCTCCATCGCCCAAGTGGAACTGCGTTCATGTTTGCAATGAAAGCTAACTCCGTCGCCTTTTTTGCTTGTGATATCGTCTTAATGTTTCCTTCAAAAGGCCTGGTACCCTTGTGTATATAAACGAAAGGGGGATGAGTAGGACAACTGTCTATAAGAAGATTTAGAGGCTCCCATGAAATAAGAAGTACGACACAGATTCGTCCTATAAACCCACACGGTGACGATCTAAACAGAATTGCATCATAGAGGGCGTCTTGTACAGGACCCGTATGTCGTGAATTTTACACACCCCGCGAACCCGCTCCCCCTCACTCAGTAGACATAGCCAAAGTCAGTGAGCTGGTCAGTGAGCAGTAGTGGTTTTGTTGGTTGCGTAAATAACACTTAGACTGCTTAATTTCATAAAGGCGCAGCCTGTTTGTGGTTTATACCCCATCAGCGAAGCCACTTGTAAAGCCAAAGCCAAAGTGGCTGTTAACTATTATAGTGAATAAGCTGGATCCACAAAGACCCATGTGCTGCGGATGTGGAAATGGCCTCACTCTATAATCCACAAGCTCATTCACTGCAAGGGACTTGACGCAACACGACGCAAATACTTCCCACAACTACACACAAACACATACCACAACACCTGTCGTAGGTTTAGGAAACCGTAACAACGTCAAGGCAAGTCAATGTTTATTGGACATCGAAATACAGATATTACTAGGGACCGTAATTCAGATGTCAGGAGCACGGACAAAAAGCCAACAGAAGCGGCTTGTGAAACGTTTTTTGTGAAACCTATTTTTTGAGTTCCTCACCGACGACAAATTTTTACATCTCATTTCTTTTGATGCATCTTGACTTTTACATCTACTTTCATATCATGCATCTTGACAGCCTGGCCCCTGACACCAGCAATATACCTCGCTTTGTGTTTTCTTTCACGTTTGTTTTACTAAAATTATTTTCCTTCATTTTCACTTCACTCTCATGTAATAACTTCAACTTGCCTGAGGCGCTCTTTGCCAATTGCCGGCTGGCGCCTATAAAATCCGTGCATCATCATCATATGTATGCTGAAGTTCGCTAGTCAGCAGACTGGGTTGGCTGATTGCGTACAACTAATACATACATCCAAGCAGAAAACGGTTCAATCAATGATGGGCTGTCGTGCATGGGAGAAGCCAGTCCCTGTATTTATCTAAACAACCAAATCAGTTTCCCTAAATGATTAGCTAAATTACTGTTATAATATTCAGAGAGACTGGCTAGGCAGTCCGAGGAAGCGGTTTTATCTTTGGGATAAATAATGAAGTCCAACTGCTCCCACACATGGTAGCCGCCACGGCGCAGCTGAGTTTACATCTGTAGAGATCAAACTAAAAGGGTGCTTTAGCTTAGCATAATTACGCATATTCCTTACTAAAGTAATGCTGATTTCGAATGTTTGTTGTTGTCACTGCTGATCATTACAAAGTAAGGTAATTTAAGTATCGTTTTTTCACCGCCCCACACTAATCCTTCCGTTCTTGAAATATACATTAACATACAGATAAAAAAAAGGCGGCAACAAACGCGTAATGCCCTAAGTGGTTGGTATGAATTGTTGACGCTGTAGCATTTCGTGACTTACTGTGTGGAACACTAGCTTTGAGCAGAGCCATTAACCGATAAACAGTAATGTATTCAATTGTTTATTTTCATAATGTGCAGGCAACACTGGCAGGGATGGAAGCAATTGCTTAATATTTGCACTACAGTATTTAAAAAATGGGCACACCCAAACGTATTATAAATTCTTGGGCTTTTGCGAAGAGTTATCACTGACTTTTTTGCAAAGGTATTAAAACCGAGGTTTATTATAGGGACGGAAGTGTATTGGTCTAAGGTGACAATTACAAATCTAACAAACTTTATTAGGGTTTGTTAAAAAATTATTTTAAAATATAACAATTTTCAGAGCGTTTTTTTGCGTATTGGATTGCGCAAAAATAAGCTGTTTTAAACAAAAAGGAAATCAATAAGAAACAAAGGAACTAATTGCAACATTTGAAGCTTCTTGTTTAGCCAGATAGAAATTGTTATATTTTTCTTCTTTTTTCAGAACTTCAGCACATTTACTTCTATAAATATTTTTTGTTACACAACGTCACCATTCAATTTTTCTGATGTAGCTGTCGTAAATAGAATTTTCAACGTAGTATTTATGTCGGGATAGTCTAGAGTGCAGAATATATCGCATGCTTAAGATGTTCCAGTAATCAGGCCTTGTAGACAAGGCGTGCGCAAGCGCAGGTTTGACCAGCTGATTTGGTAAGCAAATGTAGGTTATCCTGAAGTTTCAATCCAAAGTCATTAGCTCGGCGAGAGAGAGATTTTAAATGGGCGCTGAAAGAGCTTTTGCCGGTGCATGGGCGTTCACATTCTCAGGTAAATCAAAGAGCTATAGGCGGTATTTATTGAAACATTTCGCTGTCACTTTCTTTGCCTGCAACACTGGAAACGGGCACGGGCATGGCCGATGCGCCACCGACAACATAATGCGAAGACAGCGATGCGCGATCGTTCCGTCTGTGCGTGTTGTTCCCCTGTCTGTTTAAGTTTTAAAACAGAGCGATTCAAGACCATGTATAACCAAGTCTCCAGTATTTTAGCACTGCTGACACAAATTGCGGCTTTTGTGGCTTTTTTTCAAATACTTGCTTTAGAATGCTACCTCTTTGGCTACTTTCGACGATTTCCCGGTGACTTTTCTTTTTTAGGACCTGGCGACCGTGGCTGGGACAACGGTTAAGGCAAGCCACATGCCCAGGCTTCGCGCCCATTACATCACGTCTCCCTCTTTCGGCTCCGCTCTATATTTGCTGGTACATTGCTTGGATAAATATTGTTTGCTCAGATGAACTATTGCTCGCCAGAGTCCTTTTTGTGTGGGGACCGATAGAAACGACACCCCGGATTCAAGAAATCGACAGTATTCTGTAAAACGTCACGCAGCCGGGGTTTTTTAAATGTGGAGTCCTGTAGAATCCGTCACCTCTTTACCGGTAAATTGTGGCATGTATGCTTTGAACCACTGCACAGACATCCAGATCTCCTTGTAAGCTCTTTAGCTTGATTGGAAGCTTTAGCGCTGCAAAGCTCTAAAAGTGTGCAGGCAAGCTCAAATGAACTAGATCAGTTGCAAAATTTAATTAGCTGAGCACTTTGGGTGTTCTTTTATTACTGCGAACGATTTAGATGGGAAATGACCTGAAGGGCGGAAATACGCTCTCATTCGAAGCGATAATCGGAAGAGAGCTTTTCATCGGCTGTGAAACGTTACCCAGAATTTCCGGTAATATTGATTGCTGGTCTTTTGATTCCACTAGCGTGGAGCCTGCCCGTTCATCTGACCAATACTATTAAATTTGTTGCCATTAAAAACGAGTACTTTCGTATTCCCAGGTCATTATAAGTGATTAGGTGTCCCCAAATAAACGGAACATCTGAAGATGGCCCAGATAGGCGGCGTGTAATCGAAAAATTCAGAAAAAGGAGAAAACAGCTACGAAACGTGTCATCGGGTTCCGGGAGTCGCTCGAGCGTTGTACAGCTTTACGCAATCGCTGTGGCGTTTAAGGGACCCATACCTACCGCTTTGTCAGCTTCATCGATCAAGAGGTTCTCAGGGGGCTCCGGTTTTTGGGCCCTGATGCCCAAAGAGCCAGATGAATCACTGCAAAATGCACTCAGATAATCAGCCACCAAGCATATCTTTAGATTATCTCCAATGACAGGGACTTATGGTGCATAATTAAGTTGTTACGGTCAGGGGCGACAAAACTGCGCGTAATGACGTTCCCTCTGAGCGACTGTACAGTCTTTCATTCAGGTATATTCCTGCAGGTGTTTTTTTTTTCAGCAGAGAGACCGAATAAGCCATTACTTTAAAACGTAAATGTAATGCGAGGGCTCTGGTCTAAGTAAGAACTCCGCAATTCCTAGGTACCTAGTCTGGGTCTTGAAACTTGAGCAGTCTTCAAGGTCCGGCTTCTTCAAAGGTCCGTGTTTGCCGAACAAGCCGTACACTGCTAACTGCAGAGGAGGAAGGAGTCACTGGTATGTGGTTGTTTTGCACTCCATCACCTGCACTACATGGCAATAAAGAAATTGCAGAGGGGTACATTGGGTCGATTAGACAGAACGGAGGAGGGAAACGAGGTGACATGCTTAGCCAATAGACACGGTAGGTTGTGTCTCTAACCCAGAGAAATTGATGCATTGGAACCCAGATAATGTGCATATCGGGTAGTCCTGCAAAAACGTGATGTATGATCAATGATGACGTGGGGAATCGTCATCCTTATTATGTAGGGCGTGCCAGTTGCAAGTAGAAGTTCTGTTAAAATACTGGCTGGTTACTATGGCCAAGTCAGTTGTAAGTCTTCTGGTGAAGTTTTCACCACTGTTGGGGCTTTAGTTTAATATCAACACTATTAGCGCCGAACACGATGATGATGTGTCCTTGTTACTGCAGATAACAGGCTGCGTAGATCCAACTGATTTAGGTATTGCAGTACTTCACCCTTTTGACCGGTCTTAAAGTTTGCGATGCACTGTGCTTGGTCGGGACAACACAGATAGTTCAACATGATATGCAACTTTATTACATATAGGTCTTGTGCTCTTTCACGCTGGGCACTGGTTTTCATTTTGTTAACGCCGTTCTCCCTCTCGGCATTATCTTGCCCAGTTGGAGGAACTTCTATATGTCTTCCACTGCAGTCGTACGGCGACCTGAAAACTAATAATTCCTAGTCTGGCTGTCGTAGCTTTAGTGTGAAGATGTGGCTTTTTGATATGTGACAGCGCTGATGAACTGTGGTTGTCATCTGCCTATCTCATCTGAAACCTGGCGGCCTGGCGTTCTAACTGATATTTGCTAAATGAGCTGTATTAGCCACCTTAGAGTTCAGCTAATCCGCCCTTTTGCATCAACCCTCAGTAGGTTTTGCAAAGTACCGATCCTGGAGTACGCAGTTTGGAAATATTTGGAATTGATTTGCTTTCTCTGTAAGGTCTGCCTCAGGGATGCTTTTTTTCTCATGCTTACCTTTTTGAATATCACAAGTACAGCCAAAGTTTCAGAAGTGCGTTCTCCGACTCTACATTGAAGCTATTCGTATGTCCTAAGGAAACCAAAATTACCGGATGGAAAACAAGAAAATGGATCGTTCATCGTAGCGCCAATCGCATTGTGAAACTCATGCAGGGTCATGCCAGTGCTTTGTGCATCTGCGCTGTGAAACCATCTCAATCTCTCCAAGTGAGAAGGAGACCGAGACAAAGAGTAACGCTGCGTGCCATATTAAAATGGTACAAGGAGGCGGTGGCTTCACTAAAGCTCACAGCACGTTCGCACCTATAATGGCGACTGCGCGTAGAGGTGTCTGTGCTTTGTCCTGTGGTGCAGTTTTGTGCGTGTTAAGTCAGTGCTCCCGGTGCATAAACCCAGGTGCTTCTCGGGAAACTTCCTTTATGACGTTACACTGCGGCACCATGTATGGCTATAGTTTTTTGTGGTTCTCATGTCCAAGAAACAAGGCTCTTTTTCAATAATGGGCACCGCGTACTTATGAGAGAAATAGAAGTTTCTCAAACATGTGCTTGCTCTCTGTGGCACCATGATGTCGTGTGCTAAGAAGTTTTGCTAGCAGTACACCTGAGCTGACTGGAATAGCTGTAATGTTTTAAATTCTATTTGAAGGGATCTACGAGTTTCCCAGAGTATCTCCTCAAGGTCTTCCTCATTATCTGAACGTTGTTAACACTCGCTCTCCGAATTTTGTTTCCGCTGCATCACTTGCCTCTTCCGGAGCTATCCACCCTTTTTTGGTGTCGGGTGCAGAACACCACGACTTCCCAGGTCAAGAGCAAACATGGATTCCCCTGAAGGGGAACCACTTCCACGTGATCGTCTGATTCAGGCCTCTTATTATATTTTTCGCTCTCCTCTCTCACTTCTTCTCACTGAGGCACGACACGTTCCCCTTAGCGCGCATGCAGTACCGTACTGGGAACAGGTTTATATGGCGCGGCACTGTCCCCGTGTGGCTGCAGGTGCTTGTTCTTTGCTAGTGGCGGGTGCGGGTTAACACGCGCTATCGATGTATTGGAGCTCTGTACGCCTCATCAGAAACGGGTTCATTGCAGCGCAGGGTATTGTACCGGGACTGAATTTCTCCTGAAATAATTACGCGGCTTTCGTGAATCACAGCCCACGTGTCGCTGCATCACTGTCAGGTGCATGGAAAAACTTTCTGACCAGTTAAGGGTACGGATAGTCATGCTGCCTTGCACTTAAAATAATTGAGGTGTTTGGTGTGTGGGGTTTTGCTGTGCTTGGGAGCTGCTGGGTCTCCGACGATCCAAATAGATTGATTAATTTTAGGGTGTAAGTTGCCGACGCAACCAAACGATGAGGCGTGCCGTAGTGAAGGGCTCCGGAATAATTATGACCACCTGGAAATCTTTCACGCGCGCCGAAACCTCGTGCACACGGGCGTTTTACTTTTCGCTTCCTTCAGTAAAGCGGCTGCCGCGGCCGGGAATCAAAACTTCGAGTTCATGCTCAGCAGCGCAACGCCTTAGCCACTGAGCCACGGTGGCGGGCTCGTCGATATAAATTGTGCAAGAAAAACCACGGGCATGATAGCATTTCGCTTTCGAAGTAATTAAGTTCCCCTGTCATTTCCGTTGCATCCCCAACAATTTCATACCCAATTTTACAGCCATAAAAATTAGTTGGCGCTGAATTTTTTCGGCAATCCGAAACATTTCTTCATGACACCAAGCGGCGGTTGAGGCCACGTGGATTGAGGTGAAACGGCGCAAAGTAGCAGTGAAAGAGTTTGTACTTGCAACGTGTCTTACTTTCCTTCTGCTTCAGCTGCTCTAAATGGAGCGGTACGGTGTACTGTCGCAGTTCACGCGAGTTTTGTTACATGTTTGTTAGTTCTCAAAAATGTAGATCGCCATTAAAACTAGTGCAATTCTGAGTGCTTCAGCGAGGCATTAAGCGGAGGTAATTGAAGGATAGTGTATATCAGAATACGCGACACGTTTTGCCGCTCCACTGTTCTCTGCACAGCACGAAATGTTTTGAGGAACAACGTTATAGTACCGAGCGTTCACAGGAGGTGGGAGCTGAATGGGGTTTGGTATATGAAAACTTTACGGCCACGTCTACTTGTTCTGTCATAAACACGTCTTAGCGTGCAGTGGCGGTAAATCACTACTCCATTCTCTTAAAACCAAAGGTTAACCATTATAGCAAGCCAAGCGTAATTTAGCCATCGTGTGGGCAGCCATTTTCTTGAACAGGCAATATCAGCGTCCGTTTTGCACGTTGGCAGTGGTTACGGCTTTAGGGCTATAAACATTTGTGCGACAGCCGCGAGATCGTTTTGCCGCTCTCCGCATGAGTCATAATCCAGAAGGGGTTACCTGTGAAAAGGATTGCAGGACTATAACCCTGGCTAGCGAACCTTTCGCAAGTTCAGCGTAAGCGTGAGCGCTAGTTAAGCTAAAGCCAAAGTTTCTTAACGGAGAGATAATATCTTGTCAGGCAACATTAAACACATGTTGTGCCAAGCAGGGGGTACCGCTGGCCAACATTACACCTCATACTCTAACTTGAGGACTGATGTCGGGGCTTCAGATACGTTCGAGGGATATCGGCTCACCGTATACTTGTGTTCGCACCCACAAAATTGTGCAAACCATGCAGACTGAAATCTTCGGTTTAGCCCTATTTTCTGCCAAACAAGGCGTAAACCAGGCACTTGCCAGCTGTCTCACATAATGTATACCGACGTTTATAGCCAAATAGGACTTCTCAGCAAGGGAAGACATAGGGGAAGCGCGTATCTGTGGTCGCACCGATTTGGCGTATTGGAACAATATTGTTCGGCACATACAGCTTTCACGCTGCCTTCGATTTGTCACACAACAAGCCATGTAATAATTTTATTGTAACATTCAACTATATTTTCAAACTTTCTCCACGCACAAATAGGTCAACATAATCCACCCAAGTCAGTTGTAAAGGCCTTATGCAAAAAAAGGAGCATCCTAACGGCACCTATCCGTATATCCGTATATCAAGTTACTAATAAACTTCACTTGCCTGTTGCAAAGCATGCCTAGCTGCAATCCAAACAACATACATACGCTCGCTTGTGCATCAACTATCAAAAATGAATATGGATAATCAATTCTTGACAATTGTTCTGGAACTGTGGAAACTGCAATTGTGGCATCGGGAATTGACAATTGATAAAACCCCTGTAAGCACACTGAACAAAGCGAAATGTAAAAGGAAGTAAAGTAGAAACAATAAAAGGCCGATAGCCCTAAATATCTGTAACTACACATGCATAAATTATCCCACATTCTTCCGAACTGATGGCAGTCTTCACCGTGACACCTTTGAGTGGCTATTGCGGCCTTAAAGTGCTAGGTTTTTATTTAATTATTTTTGTTTATTTGTGTTATTTATTTGTCTTTTTATTTATTTATTTATTTATTTATCATCTTTATTTTATTTATTATTTATTTATTTATTTATTTATTTATTTTTTAGAGGGCCCACCAACAGCACCAGGCCCTCCTTGGGTGGTGCACTGGAAGTACATGGGTGACACACAAGAGAAACAAACAATGAAGTAGGGATAGTGGTAGCCAAGTACGGTGTAACGCCGCACACGCGCGCACGCACGCACACGCCCACACACACAACAGACACACAAACACACACGCAAACACACACACACACACATACGCACACACACACACATACGCACACACACACACACACACACACACCACACACGCACACACAAGTACATAAACACTGAAGCACACAAATTGCACTGTAAGATACCAATATTGTCGTCGGGTACATTAGCAAGCACGGGGATAGGGATCATGAAAAAATACCAACGTCTGCAAACACTCTTGTTCTAAAGATTAGAATATGCGTATAATATTGAAGAAAATAAATATCGCGAAAATATGTAAGGTACATTGAAATGTGGGGACAAGACGTACGAGGGAATGAAGACCCTCACACACATGCAAACAAAAGCGGGAACTCGGAATCCCTAGCATACGATAAAAGAGCTTGAGATACTCGCATTTTAAGGAACGCGTTTGAAAGACGTAATATTCCCGGAAATGGTCTAAATATACACGAAAATAATGATTATGCAAGCGTTATACACGGCATACAGGAGACAGCATATCTGTGTCGTCATTACTTCAAAGCACAAGCGGGGATGGAGTGCTCGCATTGGCGCCCTTAGCCGAACATAACTCACAGTTTCACGCTGTCAAATTTAGAGTGATCATCATTGAACAGAAAAAATAAATCGCGGTTCGTGGGTCTGCATTGCAATTCTTCTGGGATAAGCTGCTTGAGGACGTCATGCAAGCGTGTTTTACATGCGGGGTGTAGCGGCGAGAGAAAGTGCCAGTGAGCCATTCTTGCATGCTATATAACCGCAAAGATGACGACGCACTCAAACTGTTTCATACTACCGATACAAACTCCACCTTCGTAATAACAATGGCTTTGTACAGGGCTAGAAAACCCTATCCACTTGAGATGTTTTTTGTTGTACGAGAGCTGGAAGCAAAAGTCCGAAGAGACCTGCGTGCTACGGCTTAACCTGAGGTGTTAACCAAATCGTAGAATCCATCAAAACACCTAAATTGCGTGTTACGCTTGCTCTTTTTATCGTCTGCGAGTCTCAGCGGAACCGAAAAGGTAACTGAGAAATATATGGAGTGCATGTAATAGCAAAGGTGCTTACAAAATTCAAGTCTAGTTAGTCAGTTTTGCACCCCAGGGAAATCGCGTGTTAGTCGCTGTGAAGTTGGACTCAATATGCCTGTGATACTACTGCAAGGTAAATTATTATATCATCTGTAAATTGCAAGAAAGATGAATGTCTTACAAGATACTGTACACTATTCACACATGCGTTAAGCAGTAAAGGGCCGAGGATAGAGCTTTAGGGGGCCACAGATGGCACAGCGAGACTGCAATGACAGCGCCAGCGTACTGAACGCATCGTCCGTCTTCCTTCGTCTGTTTATGTCTATTCAGCGCAAGTTTCGTGATACATAATGCACCAACTAGCCCAACAGCACATCGTACTGAAGTACTGAACGAAGTTTGGTTTATGTTTGAGGTAAGCAGAAAGCCACTCGTAGAAAGGAGAAAGACAGGCCATACGAAGACAGCTTGCGAAGGAGCCTATTATTTTTGTCGAGGCCCAAGGCCTTGCTGCAATCAATGAATATGGCGTCCATTTGAAGACCTGAAAGTACGCGCTTGCTGGCGTCAATCAGAACGTAGGCAAGGCTGGACTCGACAGACGAAGAGACATAAACCCGTGCTGATTACTGTGAATCAAGGCGTGGAATTTAATCAAGAGATTTCGGTGTGCTACTCTTATGAAAACTTTTGACGAAAAAGAAAGGGGATAAATTGGTGGATATTTCCAAGGCACCGACGCTTCTCCGGACTTGTGGAGACTAAAAACAACGCCAGGCTTTCAATCTGTCCAAAAGCGCCGCTATTCAAGCGAAAGACAAAACATGCGGCCGACCTGAAGCGTGAACATGAATGTCATGGCCTGTTCATTGTTCCCTGTTTGTAAGTTACACTAACGAACCGACAGAACTGCCATGGCTGCACATGCTGTACCGTGCGGCCCACATTTGCCTTTCTGGGTGTTATTTGGCATGTCACAGTACTTTTTTGGAGTTTTAATTCTATGCTCTTCATGAATAATGAAAATCACGAAACTAAGAAACAAATTTTCTGTGGACTGGGAAAATTTCTTTTTAGCCGGTGAGTAAGCAGCAATACATTTACGCATTGGGCAAGCATAGCCCCTTCATGTCGTTTAAATACATTTATGCCTGAACGCATACCCGAGGAAGAGGGGCGCTCCGACTTGGAGAGCCCCGATCTACTAAACCAGCTAAGGGCCGTCCAGAGGGCCCACGACGCGGCGGTGAGGCTCGGCCTCCGCGTCCCCACGTGGGAGGGGCCCGCTGCGCTGCCGCCCTCAACGGCGGTGGTGCTCCTCAGGACTTTGAATAAACTTCATTCTCTGTCTGTCTGTCTTGAAATAAAGTTGTCAGCTATGTTTTCCTGAGCGTTAGTTTTATATTGGTAGCAAGGTACTATTTAAGGTACTTGTAGTTTACGTGTGACAACTGAAACACGACCAGTTTTGCTCGCCGCTCCGGGTTCCTTGTCAGCATCATCGTCATCAGCATATTACGAGCCATTAGAGGGCGAAGTTCTCTCTTATTGACCTCCACAAGCTCGTGTAATGCATGGCCCGAGACAATTTTTTGCCTCCGAATTTCCCCGTTTCGTCCATGCGTGCGGTAAGGCCTTCCCCTTCTTCGACACCTGTCGATCGGTAGACACGCTGTTACTCCGTGTGTGCACCTCCGCGATTTCGTCTCATTAGATGGCCATCCCGAGCCATTTCTCTTTATTGATTTGGTCTATGATATCTTCTACTCGAGTTTTTTTACTGATCAACAAAGCCTTTTTTTCGCCAAAAGCGTTACTCCCATCATACCTCCTTCCATAGCCCGTTGAGCTGACCTAACATTCCTTGCCTGTTGCTTTGTAAGGAGAAGGTATTCATTCAATATGTCGTAACCAGCGGCGGTGGTAGGTTGAACACTATTCGTTTCCGCGACAGCGATAGCTTCCTTTTTGTTATTAGAGAGTATTTCCCGATGGCACCCTACAACATACCTATCCTGCCCTAATCGCGTTCTGTGAATTCCATCAGCGCTTAAGGCATTGGATAATTTCTATAAGGTAGCCTAAGGGCAGTCCTATATATCCCGTAACAGTACAAACAATAATTCCCAAATACCGACGATCGATTTTTTACATTTTGTTTTTGTTTTGACCACATCTTTATCGTTTTCTTCGGATGTTGAGTCATTCTCTAAAAAGTTCCGAGTAATTGTAAGGATATCCTGGCTGAAATTTCTTCTAAGAGTACTTCAGGCTAGGTACGATGACGTTCTTCGCGGCCCATTAAAACTGTATGGAGACTTCCTAATGCACTTAATTTATAGTTATTCCTGTGACCCAAATGCAGGTAGCTTTGATATATTTGTATATATATGCGACTATAATTAGCCGACTGCGAATGATCTTGTAAGATGGAGCAATCAACTGTACTACTTTAACAGCTTGAGGGTGGTGTAGTAGAAAAAGACGACGAGTCATAACTCGGCACGTAGTTTGATCGCTGAAAAGAAACCACGGCTGCTCCACCGTGGTCTCTGGGTCCTTGATTAGCGATACCTTTCCCGAAATCTTCATTGCCGGTTAACGAGGCAAAGCATGCTTCTGAGCCTCACCCGCACGGGTTCGCCGATTGACCTGCCTCATAAGATCCGTGGCGTCGCCAGCATCAGCATCCTACGAGCTCATATGCTACTGAATGACCTGCTGCATTAGCCCGCTCCCGGCGCGGCAACCACGAGCTACCACATAGACTATATTGTTCACAAAGGGGCTGAGCACGCTGCCCTGACTGACAAGATAGCGGCGCCAAGGATGTCACCCAATCACGCAAGAGATCGAGGGTGCGGCTGAGTACAAAGGTGTGGTTTCGCGCGCCGTCTCTGGGGCAGGAATGGTAGGCACAAGTGACCATCCGATTACTACCCTCGCTGGCCAAAGCGATGGGGCAACCGCTTCAGTCGCTGCTCCAACTGGTGTTGCGCACGGCCACGTGCATACGTCCCGGAACCTGAGAATCTTGCTTTCCAAGCTTCATGGTTGAACGTCTTCGGAAAATGTACATGAATGGAAAGCGCTCTGTGACCATTTGCGCATGGCCATCCACGACAACATCGAGCTGCCGAAGTTCGAAAATTTCTAGTACATGACAACGTACTTCCACGCCGTAGCCAGGCGAGCCTGCGACAGAATCTCGGTTGCGAATGCGAACTACGATCTCGCTTTGAGTCGCCTCATGCAGCGATGTGGCCAGCCACACTTGCCCTAACGTAATATCGACCAATTCTTTAATAAAGAGCCATATAATACTCAGTGGACATCGACTGGCTCCGCAAAATATAAAGCACGGTGCAAGTACGTGTCAGCACCCTTGAAGCTTTGAGAGTTTTTGAACCTTTAGGATTCTTCGTTTCGTCAAAAACGCACGGTAACCAAGGTAATTGTTTAGCGGTCCCCGAACAGCAAGGCAACTATTGAAAGCTGAACGCCACTGGTTGCGGTTCACATAGAGGGCGTCTTTCATCCACAAAGTACGAACCCTCTCTTCTGTCCAGCCCATCCAATCATCTTTACCCGTGCATAGACTGTCACCATTTACGGAAGCTGAACGTGTCAGCCTAGTGTGAACGCTATTACACGAACGTACTGCATACATCGGTGTGATGCACTTGACACTCCTGTCTGCTGACGACAAGTTCCCCTCCATGATCAAACTGACAGCACATAAGCGAACTTTCACGGTGCTGTTCAGGCCACGGTTACCGATGCACGACAGCGATTTCGGGTGGTTGAAGGTCGAAATACGGTCAAAAGGGTTTCGCCAGAATGCTCGACATGCACACGCAAAATCTAACCACACGAACAGCTCCAATTGCTCCATTGCCAGGCGTAGAATCACGCACGCAACCCGTTTTCCTTAGTCGTCATGGCTTTCTGCACGCATTTCGTCGTGTTCGAAATATCTGCTCCGACAAAGACTTACATTTTATTGATTTCGTTCACTCTCACTCGGGCCATTCCATCTGGAAGTATATTCGGACATGGCAGCGGCCCCCAAACTATCATTTTCCCATTCGTTGATTTCAGGGCACGGCAAAGTGAACGCTGTCTTTTCTGACCATACAGAGTCATTTTGCATTTGTTCCTTTCAATTAGAGCAGCCCCGTCAACTCCTCAGAGCCTGACCGCGCTCAACCTGCAGAACCCATTCATCGTTGGACGAGTCCCTTGCTGGGGTGCCGGTTGGACCGCCTCTTTTTTCACAACGAATGACGTACTTAAAATTTTTTAAACGGTGGAAGCTATGTCAACGACCCTTTGGCAAGGCACGGTACCGCAGGCTGTACGCCTTTAGCGCTTCTTGTGCGGGAGTCAGTGATGTCAGTGCAGCGCTTAGAAACCAGCCGCGGGTCACTCACGTCCGCTTCCCACTGTCGGTGCTGCTTTTGCGGCACGTTCACGACTCAGATTGAACGTTTGTATGCGTTGTAAATTCGTATTTATGTAGAGCAGTGAATATGTTCGCAAACGTTGTGTATTTACGAAAGATTAAATATTTCTTACGCAGTTTTATGCGCCCCACGCGTTTTGTATAAGCACCACGTGTCACTTATAGACCAAAGTTCCTGAGCCAGGATATGCATAAAGGTGTATTTCCACAACCCCACATTTCTACAACCCTGAAATTTACTAACATTGGTTTCGTAAGGAGAGCTTTCTCACATGGTCATGCCGCCGTTGTAAAGTTTATTGAAAATGTTCTGTGCACCTACATAACCTAGCGTAATAGGCATACCTGCTAAGGTGTTAGTTGCCCTGAAAAATGTCATACCCCAGATTCTGGTCACTACACTAGGCACCAAGGTGTCATAAATTTCATCAACATTGTGCGAAAGAGGTTGATCCGTAATAAAAAACACTCGAGGATCAACACACAGAAAAATAATTATTGCTGCGTTTCTTGCCCCGAGGTGAGCGCCCGAAAACATTCGTCATCTGCTACAAACACCCCCCGCGAATAACGTGGTGACGGCCGCATAGGGTGTCCCGCGTCCGCGAATAAACATTTCTTCACAACATTCCCATATGACACATGCCGGCTGCAGAAACTAGCACAAACCTAAATTATATGGCCTTATCATACACCACACTCTTACAACACACCTCTTATCGTTCCCGAACTGCCTAGTCTATAGGCTTCAAAAAATACGCCCACAAGTTATCAGAAATTGCCAAAAGTAATTAAACAAAATTCAAATTGAATGCGCAGCTCGTGTGTCTGATTACAAAAACGCTCATTACTTTATTTTGTTCCGCATGCCACCAAATTGATAGTTAAACGTCCCCCCTCCCTATGCCCTGCCTAATATCAGTGCATTTCGCATTTACGGGGGTGTCGTGAATCGCACATGGCTTGAATTTAGAAGAACGTTTTTCGCATTTGCGAAGTTGAATTGGGTTATTTCGCTCCCGTAAGAGCCATCTGTTTCTCGCACCTTGCAAGCCTGTAATATTTAGTAGATCCATTACTTTTCCGTGGTTCTTGCAGTAAGGCTTGAGTGGGCACGTATCTTCGATGCAGAGCCTTTAACTGTGCTTAAAATGTTTGCGTGGCTCATATTCCCATGACGTGAACAAGTTGTTCTAACAATGGGGAATAAAATTTTGGAAAGATATTTCATACCACCTACATCAAACAAAACCGAACACGTTGGTCAGGCTGCAAGAAAAACCCAACCTCTCCATGTGCCAGTATCAATTAGAAATGAGGTGACAGTACAATCCCGTTGTGCCTTACGTGCTCCGAGCTAAGGCGGTGATGCGGGTTGCCGTCGCCGACAACCGAAACAGCGGTCAGGAAGCGCGTAGAACTGGGTGCCCAGATAGCTCTCGTTGTTGGTCTAGTGCTTTTACAAGCCGCAGCTGTTTTTTTTTGCATGCCCTAAACGCGCAGTTTGCTTACATACGTGACCATAAGAAGTGGTTCAGAGCGTAGACAGGCACAAGGAAGCGAAAGGGAACCGTCAGACAGCATGACACCCTATGAGCTACGCAGCCCACTCGACCCCCGTAGACGCCTCGGAAAAGCGTCCGCAGTCTGCGGAGCAATCGCGTAGTTCGTGGCGTGTCGTGCTACGAACACCATCCTCTAGCCGACTAGAGATCGTGCTATGCATGAAAGGACATTTGGAAAGTCATTTACACGCAGTTTTTGTAAGCTCGTTTATTTCGCAGAATAAAAATTGCGACAGGCAAATTTTCAGGCCCGTGTACTCTGATTCTGGAGCTAATGTTTCAAACTAAAGTACTGAAAGCACAATACATAACATCAGCTCCATATGATAATATCACTTTAAGGTTGTCTGATTGGTAGGGACACCTCAACTGGAGAAGTTGTTTAAAAAACGACGTTTGCATTAAGATTAGCGAGCAATGATTTTACCCCTGCTTCAGTTATCTGAATAGCATTCATATTTGTAAGTTGCGGAAAGGGAGTGGAAATTGTGAGTGGGGTTTCTTCCGAAAAGACCGAATGAAAGTATGAATTAAAGCATTCAGCTCTACCTTTATCGTCTTTTATTATTACACCGCTGTGGGAAAGAGGTGGAATGCTAACAGAATGCCGATATTTATATACACAAGTCAATTTTGTGATGTGCAATGCAATTGCATGTTCTAAGGCCACGTGATGGCTGCTTTTGTTTTTCACAAAATCACTTCCAAGCCTGAAGCACTGTTCATGATGCATAAAAGGAACCACACACATCATTCTGTGCCTGCAATGCAACTGAGCCATGTTTGCATTTGGGCGCAGTGCCTTTGTGACAGTTTATTTTGACAAGGGCAGGTTGCAGGAGCATGCGTGTTCGAGTTACTTCGTCATGTACACTAGTGTACGGGGTAGAGACAAACGGGGCTGATCCTTGCTGCCCCAAACTTGTGTTCAAGGGAAGCGGAGGGGGAGAAGTTTGGTTGGCCAAGGCTACTAATGCTGCCTATAATATCGAGAGGTAGTTTTCGTGCCGCAAGCTATGCAGCGACCATACATGGCTGCGATACAAGCTTTTGCCCTGAAAATTAGCTATATGGCCATTTCATTTGGGAAAGAAATAGACAAAGCATATAGCAAGCTATGTGGGGGATGGCATTATCCATAAGTTTTTTCTAATTTGAATAATTGTTTTGCTATGGCTTTTAGAGTAAAAGCTTCTACTGCACTACATCTTTCAAGATCATTCATCCTGTTGTAATTGTAACACGTAGGTAGGTTTACAGCAAGAAAGATAAAAAAGTATAATTCGACACTGACTCTACCGTGCATGTTTAAAACACAGGACACCACATACCTAGAGGAGACATGTTATTTCACGCTCGTAACTCTGGCTGGAAAAATCCTGTGCACTTCATAGAGTTCCTTACCCAGCTCCCGCTGTCATGAAAACTGGAGAAAGGAACTGAAAGCGTTTCTGATGTCAAGTGCCTTGGCTTTCATAATTTTAAATGTTATACGCCGTTGGTTCATTGCTGCTAATTGTGCTTACTAACAGCGCAAAAAACACAAGAAAAGAAGAGAAGAGGGCACAAATGCAGCGCATATGCCCAGTGAAACCTTGCATGAAAATCTGGCTCCACTACATTTGCTTCAATGGCGCACTCGTGTCTGCTCTGAAACGAGGGGTAAGTGCAGCTGCAGATATATGGGCTGGTGCCTCGTAGGCGTTGTGAACTCCCTCCCCCCCCCCCACCGAAGTACCCGAGACAGTTAACTCCGTGCAGTGCGCTTTGCAGCTATTGTGCTCGCGAGACCGGCTGAAATATGTGAAACAGGCTGGCTGAGGTATACCCATTAAGGAATAAGTGCACCAAAATTTACTCACATATACTGATATATGTTTTGGATTAGATTAAGTGGGTATTGAGGGAATCTTGGGTCCTACCGATGCTGCTGGCTGCCTTGTGCTGATTTAGGTTTTGAGCTTAATTGTAATGCACACACAAATTCGAAGGCAAAAAAAATTAGCCAAAAAATGGTGCGCACTAGAACCATGCAAGAACGGTAGTGTAACAATCATTTGCAATAACCATACCACGAAGTTCAGGCAATAGTGGGGCCTTTCACTCTATGCTAAACGTTTATGAATATTTGTTGCCAGAAGTAGCGAGATATTTTCAGTATGTCGGCACACAGATGCAGGCTTGTTGGCAGGCACAACTGGTCTGATCAAACCGCTAAATTCACCATTGACCACTCTGTTACTGACTCCTGTGCAACCTTTTAGGAATTGCTGGGGTGGTGGTGTTGAGCAAGGTAGTGCATTGGGCTAGTTGGTGCGCTTGCATCTTGGGGAACAGTGTGAAATAACAGGGACACAAAGACAGAAGTGGACAAAACAAAAAGAGCCGAGGAATGCAGGTTTGATCCTGACCATGGAAGTCATTGTAATGGAAGCAAAAAAACAAACGAGAACGTGTGTGTTTGCGTATAACCTAATTCCACATCCCTCTACTACTACAGCACGTCTTGTGGTGCAGGTATAGCTCGGGACATTCCAAATTTTTGCCATTTTTCTTACAATGCTGTTTGCTGCACTATTTCAGAGTCCCTACAGGATGTTAAAAAAGGCGTCAAAGCTCGCAAAGAAACTTGAGGACGAGCCTGCTCGGGTCGCAGCAAACCCCCATGGTAAGTTACTGTTTGCTGAATTCTAGTGATACGCGTTTTCAGCCTTGCTAGCATGACTGGTTGTTGCGGGGTTGTTACTTCTTTTTACGTTCGCTGACAAAGCTCCAAAATTTCTGGAGGTCCTCTTTTATAAAATTAGGCAGGGTAGCATTAAAATAAAAACTCTTGGCCTGACTTGCGTATCTCTTGCGCAAGCGCAGATTAAGTTGAGAAGGGGCACAACGCTTAGATCGCAAGTGCTTGGCTTTGCGCTTTAAGTGAATTATCTTTCGATTGATCCAGGGGGTGAATTTGTTAGTTGTTTAGTTTTGCTGGGTATGAAATGATCTAGGCAAAAATAACACGTTTTTGAAAGTGTTCCAAAGTACAGAGACATCATCATGATCAAAGTTAACAAGTTGTGCACTGAGGTAATCAAGAACTGCCACGTCATTGGCGCGTGCGAAATACGTGCATTTCGGCTGTCATATTTTGTATGTTGCAGTCTTTTTGGAAAACGATACAGAAATGTTTTCAAGAGGTTGAAATTTTGAATGCAGTTAGCCTTTAAAGGGCGTACACTTTTTGGGGTGTTTTTTTTTTACAATAAAGTTACCTCAAGGTGTGGGTGCTTTGCAGTTTGTGTAGGTTCAACTATTTTATTTGCAGAAGTATTAACTGGCACTTTTGAAATGGCTTAGATGATCCCTTAAAACTGCTGAGAAAAATATCTATCTGAGGAGGAGGAGCAGGAGGAATAAACTTTATTTCAATATTAGTTTTTGTAGTGGCAATGGGGGGTCTTCTCAGTCCAGAAGTCCCTGGGCGGTCGCTGCCAGGCAGGCCCTTTGAAAAAATTTTATTTCCATTTATTGTTCTGAGGGAAATGAAAACTGAAAGGGGGGCAGTATTTCCTCTGCCTGCTTTTTTTTAATCTATTACAAACATGTATTGCATGAAATGCAGTAAAGATTCGCCACATTACATCACAGAAAACATAATATGACAACTGTAATGGGGCACTAGTTTGGAATGTTCACGTGTCTGGGCTAGAACTCTCCAGCAGCCTGTGTGATGGTCATGTCCACTTCCAAAACAGTTACTTACCTTGTTTCCATGACGTTTTCAGTAATACCTTCAGTGGCCGCAAGCCACTGAATTTTGAGATTTTGAACGTTGCATGTTGATGTGGTTTCTTTGGATGGGCAGCAACAGAAAATGTCAAGAGTTGGTCGTGCCTAATGCACATGCATCAATTGCACATGCATCAAGTACTGCTTTCACGTCGGCTCTGAAACCATTGCGTGGACTTCCCTAGCACCATCCTAATTCTGAGACTATAGTGCCAGTAGTGGCAGCGAGAAGCTATGTATGTGCTGGAGGAGTCACTGTTGCGAGGTAACCATCATTTGGGCACACGAATTTTTGTAGTGATGCGGGGCCATTGCACTTGTTTGACCTCAACAACAGCAAAGCTTCTCAAAGATGGCCTTAAGTCAACAAAATGCCCCTTTTTTTAGTAACTGCAAATGATTTACCGCATTTACTCGCATAATGATTGCACCCCTGAAGTTTGTCGTCAAAATACGATTTTTTTTTAATTTCCCGCGCAATGAACGCTCCCTGGAACTTGGCTGCAGCAGTATGTGGTATGTATGATGATGATCGTGCTTACCTCTGTTTCCTTCCCTTTCCCAAGCGAACATGGCTGCGTTATTGCGGCAGACTTCGGCAAGCATGCGTTCAATATTGATGAGGAAGAAACTCACTAAATGCACATAGTGTACTCACAAGAAAAATCTCAGCTCAGCTTGCTGCGTCGGTCCCCATGCCTGTTTTGATGTCCCGCACTGTGACAGCAGCAGCCACTTATAGGTCGCCCTGTTGTAATTCATGAAAACACCGCATTTTGCGTCACTTTCCAAAGCGGCTGGCAATGGAAGTGTATTATGTTTTTATTCATTATTTTTATTATGTTCATGAGACCTACCGTAAAAATTTTGACCCGCAACTGGCTTGCCTTTTCTGTGCTCCAATGTTTTCTGCGAAAAATTTACCCTGCGTAATAAACGCACCACCCCTAAATTTGCATAAAATTTTTTGGAAAAAAAAGTGTTATCATTGCGCGAGTAAATATGGTAGCAATTTTATTTTTAATTCATTTATTTTTACTCAAATATGATACAGCCGTGGAAACAATAGACAAAATTTCTAGCAGACTTCCTTTTGGGGCCACTAACAGTTAAATTTTCATTCAAAGTACGTGGTGTACATAGTGGTATAATTAGGGCAATGCTATAGTGTACGTGTTGTGTGTCTTTAAACAAAAACCCTTGTTAGCAAGGTATGCCGGGGTTTGTTCAGGTCATTGAAAACCCTTGAAATTGAGAAGTGAATTTTCAAGGGCCTTGAAAGCCTGGAAGTTTTTTCTTCTTCAATACCCGTGATTTATTTGAGCACAAAGGGGAGACCTGATTACGTGACTGGGCTTTCGTGGCTTATATCAGTGTGGCCCTGCACACTGCTTATCCAAAACATGCTTTTTACAATTTAAGGCCAGCTTGGGGGTGCTGTAGTGCTGCTTTATGCAGTTTTTACATTTTAAAGTGATCTTGGGAGCACAGGCTTGCTTCTTTACACATTGGCTCGTACGGAACGAAAGCCCTGCATCGGACGAGGCAGAATTGTCCCCTTCCAATTTTCCATACTGCTTTCTGCATTGCCTCATCCTGTTATTAATTCCACATATTTCTGTTGCTGTGCCCCGCCATAGCTATCCCCCACTACGCTTCGAAAAGAAATGGGGCTGACACTCCAGGGTGAAATAAAAATGAGCAGATAAGCAAAACTATGAATGTGAGAACACGGTCCATCTAGCTCCTAAGCTTTACTGGAATATTTTTTTGACAGGTTTGATGGTGGCCAGAGCCAATAGAGTCGCATATCTGCCAGGTTTGCCGGGATGGCATTAGGGAGATCTGATTGGGGAGGGGGGCGGGGTTGTAGCAACAACAGAATGGGTAACCTTACAGACATTTTTTTATTTACTTACAACATAGCAGGAAATGAATGGTTTCTGTGTCCAAACTACCAACAAGCTACACCACTTAAGTGTTCGACGTGGCTACCGCCGCCCCTTTTAGAAAGTCCTGGAAATAGTAGTGCAAGCGCAATACAAAACAGCAGGAACTGATCTGTTTTGTTCTTTCGTCTAAACTAACAACAAGCTACACCACTGGAGACTGGCTAAATCTTCAGAACTGCTGTTCAGAACGGCCGTGCTCGTGCGTAAATGAAAGCGGCGGTGGCGCTGCGCTTCCATCAACAGTGAACTAACAATGGAACGAACAGGTTCACCGTCTGCGCATGGGCGACTACGCTTTTTAAGCACTTCACTGATAACGATGCTGATTGGTGTCGGGTTCAGGTATACCTAGGCGCATTGTGGCCAGACTGGGAAAAAAGATTTGGCCAAAGACCGGTGCGTTTCGGGAGATTTTTGTTCGGTCATACAATCGTACAAAACCATGAAAATTCCGGAGTCTCCCGGAAAATTCGGGAACCGTGGCAGGTATGGAGTCATCAATCTGCCCCCCCCCCCCTCCCTGTAATGAACACAAATTTTGGGGGTGAGAATAGCAAGGTGTATTGAGTTATGTTTCTCACTATCCAAGACTGTATTAAGAGCATTTGCACAGCTCGAAAAAGTTCAAGATAATGTGGCTTTTGTAAAGCTCCCTCAGTATTACTGTGGGTGGGAGTAAACTTGTCCACTTCCGAAGGGTGGAGCTGTTCTAAGGAGATTTTTTTTGAGGTGATTTTTGAGATGTAAAGAAGCAGACATTTAGCATGTCAAACCAGTAGTGAAACGTTAGCACACGTGCTTTCCTGCACCCTTGAAAATCCTTAAATATCCTTGAATTCTTGTTCCTGAATCTTGTACGACCCCTGGTATGCGTTGTGTGGACATTATGAGGCCTGATTAGTCTGACAAAATTACAACTTGCTATTATCTTGCAGGTGGATCTTGGCCATGGAGTTCCTGGCGAGCGAGGTAGTGGTGAAAGCCCTGAGGAATTCTTGCGCAGGGAACGCTACAAAATTTGCAAGGGCTCTTCTGAAGAACCTTTTCACAAAAGAGGAGCTGAAGGGGAAGTCCTTGTTTGGGAAACAGTGCAATGCACGCAAAGACCTTTTGCCAAAAACTGCACTTGACTCTGCCAGGGTGCAGGCTGTCATCGGTGAGTTAGTTTTTACTTGTACTTGTTGCTGTTCTGGTTGAGTGATTTTTGTAGTCACAGGTTACTTCTCTAGCTGGTAGTGCTGTGAATTTTCGCAGAAAAGGGATACAAGTTGTAGCTCAGATTCAATTTTGCATTAAATAGAGCTGCTGCTTTGCATTGACAGACTGGAATGAATGACTGCTAGAAATGTTGGAAAAAGCAATGAATATATAAATTTTGCTTGAGTAACTGCTTAAACGCTGAAAGAAAAGATGTTGCAAAAAAGTTCTGACCATTTTTTATCATGCTGACAGCAAGCCCTAATGAAAGACTGCATTCAGAGGCGGTTTTGAATTACCTGTCGCTTCATTTGTTTTTGGTACAAGCTTTTCATGCTTAGTGCTAATGTCCATGATCACGGTGCAAATTGGTGAGCTGTATACAGCGGTGGCTTTTGTTACATAGCCTGTACTATGGGCAAAAATGTGCATGCTGCTGTAGCCTGCATATTTAGTGGCACCAGTATTGCCAGAAACATTCTTTAAAATAGTTTGCCTTAACGAAAGTGTTCATGATATTTGTTAGTACTAACAATTGTTTATTTACATTCTTCAGACTACACAGTGCGGAATTCAAAGCGACATAGGCCGGGTCAAAACATCCCTATCAACTATGCTCTCCCGTGAGGTGTGAGCACAGAATCCACTGTACTTTGCATGATCGTGAAGTTTGTAAATAAACAGCTCAGATTCCTGAACCCGGCTTTTGTGTTTTCATGAATGGAGGAAGTTGTGAGAGTTCTCCACTGACTCGTTCATGCTTGCTGAACAGTCTACCTTAAGCAAAAAGTCTGCTTATGTGCAAAAAAGTGTTATGACTGGACTCAACAAGAATTGTGTAGTGTTTACTGACATAAAAAGTGTAGAGATCCTATTGAGATTGAGTTAATAAAAACTCAACAGAAATTTTATTCAAGCTCAAACTCAGCACATATGTGACAGGTTGTTATGATTGGGCACAATAAAGCTTCTTTAGAAAGCTTGTTTATAAAATGCAATAAATAAGGACTGTATAGAAAGCTTACTTAGAAAATTTTATAAAAACTCATAAGAAACTCTATTGATACCCAATTCCCACACAACAGGATGCGTCGACTACACTCAATAAGCATTGTGTAGAATGCTTATTTAGAAAATTTAATGAAAACTCGTCAGAAACTCTATTAAGACCTAGTTCACATGCAACATGATGTTATGACTGTACTCAATAAGAATTGTCTAGAGAGCTTATGGGGTAAATTTAATAAAAACTCGTCAGAAACTCTATTCAGACCTAGTTCACATGCAACATGATATTATGACCGTACTCAATAAGAATTGTGTAGAAAGCTTATGGGGTAAATTTAATAAAAACTCGTCAGAAACTCTATTAAGACCAAGTTCACATGCAACATGATGTTATGACTGTACTCAATAAGAATTGTGTAGAGAGCTTATGGGGTAAATTTAATAAAAACTCGTCAGAAACTCTATTCAGACCTAGTTCACATGCAACATGATATTATGACTGTACTCAATAAGAATTGTGTAGAAAGCTTACGGGGTAAATTTAATAAAAACTCTACAGGAAACTCACAAGAAACTCTATTCAAATCGATAAGATGTATCGGCTTGCCTCTATAAAATGTCAATTTAAACTCGGTGGCCAATTTGTAATGGAAACTCAATAGAATTATTCTACAGAATGTTAATAAGATGTTTATAGGATTCTATTGAGGATTCTCTATAGCAAGTCTATTAAATCGCAGTAAAACTTTTTATGAGGGTTAGTGCAAAATGTTATGTTTTAAACGATAGCAGGTCTCGCATTAAAGTGTTTGTTCACAATCTCAACCTTTCGTCATTTGCACCCTCTCGTTTTTTACGTCCAGGTGAATGCTCGCCCTGTTTAAAGGCACACTGCGTGCAATATGGTTGCTGGAAGAAAACTTCATAAAATTCAAGCACCCTTTGTATAACGAAGATTTGGGTTAAAACGCGAAGCTTTATTGTGTGTGATTCAAATGGAGAAGGTCGAAAGCCAAAACATTAATGAATGTAGTGGAGGAATTGCTGAGTAGTAATTAATTGTTAGGTTGAATGAAGACACGTAGTCCGCATAGAAGCCTGATTTTTTGAAGTCTGATTCCCTCCCGTACTGCCCTTGACGGTTGCTGTGATGCACAGAATGGCGCTTGCACAGTAGTGCATATGCGCGTTTGCATCTACAGTAAAACCTAGCCATAACAAAACGCGAAATAACGAATAGACGCCACCAAGCAATCGTAATTCGACATGAAGTTTCCATAGACGCTAGTGTATTTAAGACCTCATTTTATCCAAGACGAAATTCCCCCGCAATGGGTATTACAATTTTTTTTTTCTACAACAAGCATTTACGAACCATTTTGGCACCGGTGATGTCAATGTATTATAGCGCGCGATGGTTCACATCGCATGATGGTTGCGATGATTCAACATTCGCGTTCAAACTGTAGCTCCCGGCATCCCCTTTCTCGTAAACCTTCCCACACTCTTTAGCTGCTCGCGTGGAGCGGCGCTCAAGTAGTCACCGATAATATTTGTGCGGGCGTCCGAGCTCCGGCTGCCAGAAAGGAGATGGACGACGGAAAACGGAAGCGCAAAACCATATCAACCGAGCAGAAGGCGGCTGAGCTAAAAGCCGAGAAGTCCCCCTTGAAGATAAAAAAATGTGGCCGAAGGATTTGGCGTAGCGTTGAGGACGCTGTCCACAATTTTGAGCAGCAAAGAGTCTGTCATCGGCGCTGCCACACGTGCCGTAAAATTCAGCGGAAAGAAGATGCGAGCCCTCAACTTCGAAGCTGTTGTGGAGGCAGTCCGTCAAGCGGTTTTTGGAGGCACAAGCAAGCGACATTCCAGTGGGTGTTGCACTGTTGCAGCGCACAGGGAGTGTCTTGCGTGCATCATGGGGCGCGACTATTTTGTGGCGAGTGCCGCGCATGTTGGGCGAACACGATCTCTATGGTGACTGAGTTGGACGAGCAGCGGGCGAACCACTGCTTGCCGTTTCTTTCGCTTGTTTTTCTCCATACGACGGCCGTTCGCGTTCTTTTTTTTGCGTGGTGGCCTGCTGTTAGTTTCGGCTGTGAGTACATCCTCTTTGCTTGCAAATTGTCTGTAGAAATGGGTGTTGGCGATGTCGAGTTAAAGATTATAACCAAAAAATTCCCAACTCGTCCTCCTTTGTTATGACAAGGTTTTACTTTATATGCCGTGAGAAACGGGGTCTCTAACCTTTGAGCGAGGGTATGGTGCTGGCTTGTGCGCTCTTTATGCGATGACCTGCGGTTTCGTTCTTCTTGTCAGTAAGATTTAATTCACTGCCTCTTTGGCTCCTATTTCTATGCGGATACGGGTACTGTTTGCCTTTCCTGCCCTACCGTTCTACTGAGTGTGTCTTATCATTGAGGTGTCTTATAAAATTCATTGTTCTCAATAGTTTTAAACTAGGCCGGACGCCATTACTTAAAGCAAGGAAGCTTCGCTTTAAAATTGCGTTTCATATAAGCCATATCAGGGTGGCGCAATGGGAAAGACGTCGGCTTGATAACGCGAGACACTCAGCTGCAATTCTGACTGCGGGGGGCTTTTTTTTTCTTAGGTGTTTCTGTAATGTTGGCTTTCGTGCATTGCATATAAACGTGCCCCGGAAGCCATACGCGAGGAATCAAAAGCTTCGCTTTAAAAACAAGTTTCTCGCTACAACTTTGACAACCCCCAATGTAAGACTTCACAGCGAACACAAAACTTTTATCACCATGAAGTGTGCACCTTTGCTAGTGATTCACAGGTGTTCAAGGCCACAAAAGTTTCACTAATTGTTCCGTTGCTATTAACAACTATGCTAAGGTCGAGTATTGGTACTGATTTTTTTGGCATTATTATCAATGATCAGGCAACAACGATCCTTCAAAGAATGTCATCAGCACATCTGAAAAGAAATTGTGACCCATTTCCTTTTAGCATACGACGATAGTTAGTTTAAATAAAGTGAAATTTTCAAGCAACCTTTTTCTCCGTGAAAAGCCGCTTGCAATGGTACACGAACGCACCCATTCTGACTCCGGGTTCTTTATGTGGTGCGTATCTTTTTCCCATATACTAAATGTGGGATATGTATGTCACGACCTTTAAAGCTTGAGGTCAAAGTCGTGCTTCAATCTTGAATATAGCGCTTGTTACTAAATGTTCCACTCAAGATGCATTTCCAGGTTATAAAGCGTAAAAGCTTCAAAGAAAAGCCGAAATGATGTTTTGACCGTCATGCGTCCTTGGTAGTGACTGGGCGCTGAATATTCAAGACACGCACCCGAACTTTCGTCTTCCAATGCAACAAGGGTTAACCCACGCAGGCGTTTCTGAACTTCTGCTAGCAGACGAAAATACACGAATGTCTATTTACAAGCTGACTCTTAGAAAGAGAACCCATTTACGAAACGTTTATGAATGCCAGGAGATATCCATTGATTGAACGGAAGCGGCTACGGTTAATTGTAATGTAGCAAATACAATGAAAAAAAAAAACAAGAAGAAAAAAGAAAAAAAAGTAAAATTTTGAGTTTTTTTAAAAGTTTTTATCAAAGCGCGTTTATAACTTAAGAGGAAATAACTGTTCTGCTAGTGTTTTAAATTGCTTGTTGCGGATGCGTGTGTTTTTTGATAATGCTTGTAATGTGTTTTATTAGCTTATAAATTGTTTTATTAAATCTAAATAAACAATTTTTGTGTTCAGGCATTTCATAGAAGTAAGGGAACGTTTTGCACCGACCCAGTGCAAGCTGAGGGTGCACTGCGATGGCGGCGTAGGTATGCCTCGTTAACTGTTCGCAGCGGCACTATGTCAGCTCCTCGAAAGCCCAAAATACCCGAATGAAGCGTAGTGCAAACACATGTGTTTCGTGAACTGCTTAGACGACACCATTAGGTAAGTAATGTGAACGGGTGGTTGTCTCATGTATTGTAAATACGTCTGTGCTTAGAACGAACAGTATTCTGTGCAGGAAAACGCTCACAGTATATCGCCGCGTCTGCCCGCATTAAAACTTCAAAGCACGTTGTATTCCAAAAAAATGTTTCTGAGACGATCACCAAAAGAGTGTTATCCCCACTACACCCAAATTGAGCAATTTACAGCGTAAAATGGCACAATTGCCGTTCAGCTGCTGTATACAGAGGATTCACCGTATGGAAATGGCAAAATCTGCTCACCCGAAATAACAAATTTGGCGGGCCACAGTCCTGCACGCCCCGTTTTCCGATCATTAAATCACAATATTTTGAGGCCTAATATGTACTGTAGGCTACGTTCAGACTACCCAAGCTCGGTTGGCTAAGGCCTGAAGTGACGCCATTCTTTAAAGTTACTACGGCAGTTGCGGCAACAGTCTGAAGCCGGCCTTAGCTTGGTTCAACAATTTTACGAGTACTACACAGGAATGAAAAGCTTCTTTAGGGAAGAGAGCGTTTTTTGTTGTGCTGCTTAGTACGTGGAAGGCGTTTTGATCTGAACTTGAAGCTTCTCCCGAAAAAAAGAAGAAAAATATTGAGAGAACAATTACCCGTGCCACGAACACAATGCAAGTTTCATTTACTGATAGAGGCTGCTACGCAGCGATACCAAACGTATCAATCCTAACGCAACCTCTGAAAAATCACCCACTATTCTCGGTAACGATTAAAGCAGTTCACACTCCACAGCCACCGTGACGACACTGAATCTTATTTGTGATGTTGGCGGTCGCCGAACAAGGCCATGGTAAGAAACCAAGAGTGTATTGTACCGCTAGGGACGTTACACCCATTTTAGCGCTGACGTTAATGTTAAAGTGCAGTTAATACAAAAAAAACTATATTTTTATTGCTGTCCTCCCTTTCGTAACTGCTGATGTCTTGCAGCTTCCTATATGAAAATGTTTCAGTATTTCTCGCGTCTTCTGTCTTTCATCTTTCGTGGCAGCTATAGAAATGCGTGGAATACCGAAGGCCAGCGGTTCTAAATTGAACACGTTTCCATAACATTTTTACGGACCATTAGTGAGGGTCTCACCAGACTAAGATTTTTGTTTTGGCGCTCTTTGCCCCAGTTGGCCTTGCGCCATAAACATCCAACCATCATCATCATCACCAGACTGAGATGTAGAACGCTTTTGTTTTCGCTTGCTAAGTCGACGGGTGTGCCTATTATTTCTGCGTCTCAACCAATGGGGCGATTGGTGGTAAAAGAAAAAAACTTCCCATGCTTTTCAGACACTTCTCCACCAAAGCCGAAGGACTATTTAGAGTGCGGCTCAAATTCCGCCCGCTTTACAGACGCTAAGGAAGTGGCGAAGTGTTGCGTTTTAGTTGGTTCGAAGCCAACCAAAACTTGATAGGTGTTATCGTCGCCATGTTATTACGGGCGGCAGTTCGGCTTGAAAAGGCTGCGTGGTTTTGGGGCGTGTGTTTTGTCGACACGTTTGCCATAGGCCAACGAAATGCGCACTCGAAATGTACTCAAAACTCAAAATGTACTCAAACTCAAAGTGTACTCAAACTCAAAATGGACTCAAACTCAAAATGTACTCAACTCAAAATGTACTCAAACTGAAAATGTACTAAAAACTCAAAATGTACTCAAACTCAAAGTGTACTCAAACTCAAAATGGACTCAAAACTCAAAATGTACTCAAAACGCAAAATGAACTCAGAACTCAAAATGGGCTGAGAACTCAAAATCAATTCAGAACTCAAATTGCCTCACAACTCTCCCATGCAAGGAATTTAATCGGGGTCAGATGGACTCTGATTTCATTAGCAGTCAGTGTTTCAAATTCACGCGTGGTAAAAATTTTACGGGTGCAAATTCGTGAACTGAATCTCTTGCATTCGCCACGACATGACACCGTAGCTCCTGTGAGGTCGGAAACAATTTTCGTTGCAGATTTAATACAGCTATACCTGCTGCCCATGAAGAGTAGCGCTGGTTGGAAGCAATTGTATGTATACACTGGATACCAAACTCTTGATGTAGGCTCCGTGTTCGTGTTCATGACAGAGGCGGTCCAGGCTTGATGGTGTGCTGGGTACCCAGGTCGAAACAAGCAAGATTGGGTGACGGGACGTGCGCTCACTGCTCCGTTCATTTATGTCGAAGCTGTTTAGGGTTACGGTTCCGGGCATTCTTGCTCTGCATCCTGAAAAAACGCCTTGTGTCAAAGCGAACTGTCCCCGCGAATCTCTGAAGCGCGAGGCGTTCATGGATATACCTTTGCAGTTTTATTGCGTAGCATTCTTTGCCGAGTACACCCCTCCCCCTATCCCCGGAATGATCTTTTAACGCCCTGCATATATACAAAAATGCAGATATAACGGAAGTTCAACCTGTAATCATTATAAAAGCGTAAAGAAGAGAATCGATAAATATAAATGTTAAAAATCTAAAATAGAAATAAGGAAAATATCGAAAATTGTGAACCGTGTAGCACGGGAGTCATAAGTCGTCTCAGATTGGGTGAAAATGCAGAGAGGTGTGGCGCTAACGAATGTGGGTTATGAAATTGAGGGTCTCGAGGAGGGAAATCACGTGGGACAAACAAAAAAGTGCCTCGATGTTTGCGGAGGCACTTGTATTAGTTTTTATTAGCATTTGCTAGGTGGGATGAGCTCTAGTAGCTCCGAAATACACCACGCTGTCATTGTAAGGAATGACCGCCACCGTACCCAGCTGTTAACTTCCAGCATGCACGCGTGTGTGAGTGTGTGTGTGTGTATGTGTTTGAGAGAGTGTGTGAGTGAGAGAGTTAGAGAGTGTGTGAGAGAGCGAGCGAGAGAGAGAGTGAGTGAGAGAGAGTGAGAGATAGTGAGAGTGAGAGAGAGCGAGAGTGAGAGAGGGAGAGTAAGATATTGAGATTGAGTGAGAGAGTGTGAGAGTGGAGAGTGGAGAGTGTGAGAGTGGAGAGTGTGAGAGTGGATGAGAGTGTGAGAGTGAGAGTGTGAGAGTGAGGGAGTGTGAGAGTGTGGGAGTGTGAGAGTGAGAGAGTGTGAGAGTGTGAGAGTGAGATTGTGAGAGTGGAGAGTGGAGTTGTGAGGTGAGAGAGTGTGAGAGTGGAGAGTGGAGTGAGAGATGTGAGTGTGAGAGTGAGGTGGAGTGAGAGAGTGTGAGTGGAGAGTGAGAGAGTGAGTGAGAGAGTGAGTGAGTAGAGAGGAGTGGAGAGAGATGAGTGGAGTGTGAGAGTGGAGTGGAGTGGAGTGAGTGTGAGGTGAGCGAGAGGAGAGTGAGAGTGAAAGGAGAGTGTGAGTGTGAGTGTGAGTGAGAGTGAGAGTGCGAGTGAGAGTGAGAGTGATAGTGTGAGTGTGAGTGAGTGAGTGAGTGTGAGCGAGTGAGTGTGAGTGAGTGAGTGAGTGAGTGAGCGTGGGAGTGTGAGTGTGAGTGGGTACCTTTTGCTATATACCTTTTGCTATATCCTCATAATTATAACCAGAAAGCCTTTTTATATTTGTCCCACGTGATCCCCCCCGACGAGACCTTTTATTTGATACCCCACACACCCTAGCAGGGTGATATGGAATTCATACCAGTCAAACTAACCATGACTCTCATTACTGTAACCAGGCGCATTATTTAAGTGTCCGACGTGATTCCCCTAACTGGAACGTTCAATATGACGCCCCACATGCTTCAGCGGCCTCACCTTGAATTTAACCCAATCTATGACTCATAATGATTATCTCATGATTCGAACTACGAAGCCTTTTTTTTATTTGTGCCACGTGATTCCCCTCGTCAAGACCTTTAATTTGATACCCTAGAGTCATGAACTTGAATTTTAACCGAATTGATGACTTACCATGACTACGTCATAATATATCCATTCGCATTTTCGTCCCGAATGATTTTCCACATCGAGACCTTGAATTTGATTCCCCACATGCCCTCGAAGCGTCATTTTGAATTTTAACCCAATCTATGACTCATTATGACTGCCTGATGACTACAATCAGGAAGCGTCTTTTATTTACCCCGCGTGATTCCGTTAATCCGGACCTTTCATTTGATACCTTACACGCCTTAGCCTCATCAGTTTCACTTTTCACCCAATCTAATGTGGTCATTATTCTGTCTTAAGGGGCGCTGCCCAGTCAATTCAGCTACTTCGTTTGAAACAGCAGAAAGGACAGCCCCCGCCCCCATTTCCCCCCGGCTCTCACCTCTACCTTTGTGATACCCAATATATATCAAGCCGTTAACAGTAGCAGGCGAACAACCGGCACCCCAGCGCCGCCGTGTGCTTTCCCACCACCCTTTCCCACGCTCTTAGTGGATCCGTCAGGAGGAAAAGTTAAGACAACCCTTTTTTATGACATCAAAAGTCATTATCACTCACGCGCCCAGCCGCGAAAATTAGGTATACAGCAAGTGCTTATGGCAATGAAAATTCAACAAGAAACAAAAAAAATCGGACACCCCCTCCCTCCCAACCAATCATGCAGATCGCGATTGCTGCCTTACCCGCAGGTAACCTTAATTCCGAGCCCACAGTGACGCATAAAACTTAACAGCCAACCATAGCTGCCTGCTAGGCTACTCATATGTACTCAAACTCAAAATGGACTCAAACTCATAGTACTCAGAACTCAAATGTACTCATCAAACCCCTCAAATTGTACTCAAACTCAAAATGTACTCAGAAACTCAAAATGGACTCAAACTCAAAATGTACTCAGAACTCAAATGGACTCAAACTCAAATTGGCTCACACTCAAAATGGACCAAACTCAAATGTACTCAAACTCAAATGTACTCAGAAAACCCCTAAAATGGACTCAAACTCAAAGTACTCAGAACTCAATTGTCAACTCAAATGTACTCAGAACTAAAAATGAACTCAAACTCAAAATGTACTCAGAACTCAAAATGGACTCAAACTCTAATACTCAGAACTCAAAACGGACTCAGAATTCACTAGGTCTCAGGCGTACTCAAACTCAGTCAGGATCACTCGGATCAAACTCACTCAAGCTCAAACTCACCATGCCACACTAGCCTCGTGATCACTCAAACTCAAACTTACGCGTGAGTCCAAATGAGTCTGAGTGAGTGGACTCATGAGTGAGTTCGCCGACCTCTGCTGTCACGTCTCTCCGAACACCACATAGCTGCGAGGCGTCATATCCAAAGTTTAAATCTTCGTCGAAACTTCTGCTGATATCTGGCATGATTGTTTTGCAAAGAAGTGATCATAATTTGAGGAACGACAATAAGGCACGAAGGTAAAGGGCTCAAAGCAAAACACCTAATCTTTTGTCTGAGGGTAGCCCTCCATGCACCAAATTTTAAAACGCGCATTCTTCCCTGTCAGAGAAGAACCTAGACACACAAACTTAGACACACAAACTTTTTAGGTTTGTGACGTGACACGTACGCTCCTATGAGCAACGCGAGTATAGGCAACAAACATGCGTAAATGGCTCAAATCACGATTACCGGGCAGACGAATACCAAAACCATGCAGTTCAGGTGTAGCCGCACCGGATCCCGCAACATTGTTCTCGTCCCTGACAACATTTTAAAATAAACAAGAAATAATTATCTTGCAGGTCACCCAGAACTTAGCCCATCAAAAAGCTCGAATGCAACATTTGATAATCCTAACAAGAAGCCGCACGGGCACAAATCGCCAGTTCGCGCGGCGGTCTGAGGTGTTGGTAAGCAGTAGAAGTATGAAACGCAGCATTGTTCGGAAAGCGGTAGAGGTGCGTAAAAGAAGACACAATGTAGGTGATAAAAAAAAGAAAAGAAACCTTGAAGAAAGCCACCCAAAAAAAAGTGAGACTAACACAAAAGTACCATGAGCAATATACATTTTTTGACCGCTAGGATAACGTACAGCTGCGTTAGTTCAAATATCAATATGCGACTAATACTACCACTACTGAGCTAGGGTTACAGCGAGCCCCCCCTCCGCTAAACAGAGGAAGCCGCTAAAAGTCGTCGTCGTTCTTGTCGCCATAAGCACAATTATCTCTAGACAGCCACCACAGCGACGCTTATGTGAACCCTACGCCTCTGCAACCGGGCAGCGCTCTGGCAGACAGATCGTTGTCCCACCATTTCTGTACACCACAGCGGTTTAGGTGAGAACAAATACGATTTGTTGCGATTCATGGGTTTCCGATCGGCCGAAGCAACTGGGCTTCGACGGAGCATAAAGCATGGAAATGGCAGCGCGTGCTTCCCTACTACATGCGCCACACCACTTCATCCGTCTCTGGCCCACGTGGAGACCACGACTGGCATTCTTAAGCGTACCGTACCAACCAAGGCTTTTCCTTCGGCGGCATACAAAACCAATTACAAAAATAAAAGACATATTTTCTGTTTAGAGAATACTCATACCCAAAACAAACTAAAATACTCAATTCATTATCCGTGTTTAGAAGAGACCTAAGCATCAGTTCTCACATCGACGGGGGTGCAAAACCTAGCCGTGCAGTAAACTCCACCTTGTTATCTGTTGCTTTGCTGCCACGGTTGCAAAAGTAGCCGTACTGGCAATAAATTCTGACATGTAAATAACGGGACTTTTCTTAGCGAATTACGTTCAGTAACGATATGCCCGATGTGTCTTCTTTACGCTTTCGCACCTGTCGGCTAAGGAAGGCGAGTCAAAATTCAAAACGATCCCAGAGTCATTCATACTGACCACCCACATGACTGCAAACCTATAACAAATCTTAACGCGCAGACTGAGGGGGGGGGGGCGATCAAGTCAAAGATCACACTTTTGCGCTAGGCTTTTTTATTGGTCTATTAATGTTTGCCAAAATTCCTTGCCGTGACCGTGTGCAGGATGGCAAGAGCTCTAAATAATAGGAAAGGACTAAGACGACACCTGGTCACGAAGCTTCGGGCAGAGTACAATAATGAAGGCACACAGGTGAGTCATGCCACAAACACGCGACGAACAATTCTTGCTACTTGTGATTAGCGGCGGGCAGAGGTGCCTAGAAATGCCCGTGTCATAATTTTCGAAGTCCAGAGTTTTTTTCTCCAGTGTATCAATCCTAAAGTTCGCCAATTCCAAGCAAAGCCGATTTTCTATCAGCATTATGACCACATATTACAAAGAAATATGCGCAATTGGGAACAAGAATATTCTATAAAAATGGCGCTACGTGACGGCTTTTGATACATTCTATATATCTATCCTCGATACGCAGCATAAAAGGCTAACAAAGAATTCATCATCCTCATATTAAAAAAATTGTGGGAAGTTGTGGACAAAACACTCAAGTTTATTTTGACAAAAACACGCCTGCCACAGTGTGATTAAACGACTACTGGTTTCTCACAAACTGTTGAGGACGAACTACCCATTTTGCTTTATCGCAAAAAACACAGTAAACGGCCGTAGATTTTGCCCATTGATAGCACGGGGAGAACGGGTGCGTTTTTTGTAAACCAGCAGCACAAGACCTGTGATAGGGGGTGAAGAATTCCTCTACTGCTTTCCAACCGCGTTTCAGGACAATTAGAAAAAGGAACACAAACCTAGAAAGCAAACTCACCCAAACGAAATTTTTTTTCGAGACAGCAACAATATGCATGCATCTGCGCTTACACTGACGCGGCATTGCAGGTGTGTAGCTACGTCTCATTCATGAGCTCTTCAGGTCCTGAAGGTTCAAAGAAGGCCTATGTTTATTCTATCGAAGACGCTGATGCCAGAGAAATAGCTGGGCCAGCTGCCTGACATAAGACAGAGTTTTAGTATAGCGTTTTGTGAATTCCTTACGTTAAACATTAAATTTGTGCGGCACCCTATGGCGGCAGCGCGCGGAGAGCCTTCGTACACCGTTTCGTAGGTTTTGCTCTGGGGCCCACTAACACCTATGGCGGCAACTGTTGAGCGTACGCGAAGCGACACTAATCCGACCGAACGAGCACCCGTAATGTTGCACGACATCTTAACCAGCAGAAACAACCGCCTTTTTGTTAGTTAATAAATGCAAAACGTGTACAACATGGTAGAGATATTCTCGTACATCCTGCACAGTCTATAGCTGACGCATTGATGCACTGAGGTTACTTGCTTTGGCGACAGCACACAATGCGCGTAACCAAAGGACTGCGTTTCGCGTATACATTTTATTCGGCTCGAAAACATCTAGAAATCCTTGTCGAAACACGCGCGACGTAACGACGTAACTGCTTGTACTGGGAGGCGGAAGCACAAAAATAAAATGCTATCTCTTGCCTCCAGCCCGTCGTGAATATGGCGCGAAATTCACGCTTTTTGCGGGGTCGACCAGCATGTCAGTTCACTCTAGCGCAAGTCGAGAAGTCTTTTATCCGCGCACACTGCGTTAGTAGTCGCTAGCGATTACGAATTCGAACTTAGCAAGTACAGTCCACCCTCAGAAGCCCACCGTCGCCTCCCACCATGAAGCGAAACTCTTGAAAACAGCACGCACAGCATCCGACGGCGGCCTGCAGGAGCTGTGTTCCGGTTGTCAGAGATGCCACGTTTTAGTTTCGCTCACTGCGATAGCAAACGTGAAAACCACGGGAGCTGCTTATGAACACCGGAGCACAAAACGTGTTCTATAAGATGCAAATCACTGCACAAGAGTAACGAAAACGTTAGGGGCCTACTCTACCTGGCACCATGTTGAAAACACAGGGACCCGCGATGGCCGTAGCGTACACTCTTAATCTGGTTCCATGTAAGTTCCAATTAAAAAGGGTGATCCACATATTTTATGTTGATCCGAACGAAAAATAACTATAACGAGGCATACAGGTGGATCTATATATCTAGAACCGTCAACTTGTTTTCTTTACCCGCCGCGGTGGCTCAGTGGCTAAGGCGTTGCGCTGCTGAGCCCGAGGTCACGGGTTCGATTCCTGGCCGTGGCGGCTGCTTTTCTGATGGAGGCGAAAAGCAAAAACGCCCGTGTGTACGAGATTTCGGCGCACGATAAAGATCCGCAGGTGGTCAAAATTAATCCGGAGCCCTCCACTACGGCGCGCCTCATCACCTGCGTTGCGTCGGCGCGTTAAACCCTACAATCAATCAATCAATCAACTTGTTTTCTTTATGTCTGTGGTTTTTATCTGGAACGAAAAAATGGGGTCATGCGCTATCGGCGGTTCCGGTTACTGTTAAACTTAGGTTCCAGTAAACGGTTGTGAAAAGTGAGTTTGTATATTGTCACGAAGCCAGAGACGACGCAGTTGTCTTCAAGGAAAACAAGTTTATTGGAGCGAACTTGTGCTCTCCTAACAACTCAAAGAATACAGAGGCGGCGAAGCGGCAGTCAACAAATTGACGCGTGCAGGCGAGCTCTGGCGATTCGAATGACGCGGCGTCTGCTCTGCAGGCTTTTATCTTTCGGCGCAAGTGTTTCTGGAACCGTCGATTCACATCCAGAACATTGTAGATCGCAGAAGATTATTCTGGGCTAGCGACGTTGGGGCGAACCAGTGTGCTTATCTGAATGTGATAGCCCGTGCGGCATAAAAATAAAGAATGGAAGCCGTGCTTAGCTTGGAACGCAGATAACACAGCCGGGCTTGGCCCTGCAGTAAAAACAAACAATAAACAATACATGGTTCGTGGCATTACCCCCCCTCTAAGAGTACATCGACCCGATGCTAAAATAAAAGACAGTCCGAACAAACAAAAAAAGTCCGTCATCTTTCATAGTAAGGTTTCAAGCGGACGACTTCGGGCCGCGGGCGTCGTCGTGATGTTCCAAAATCGCCATCGGGGATTACCTCGTAGGTAAGTTGGCCGACACATCGTAGAATCTGGTAGGGTCCGAAATACTGTCGCAGAAGCGTCTCACTGAGTCCGCGTCGTCTGATGGGAGTCCAAACCCAAACACGGTCCCCTGGGTGGTACTCGACGTCTCGGCGTCGGAGGTTGTAGTGCGGGGCCCAAGCCGACCACGCCCCCTAAGCAGGGGCGCAGCCAATGAGGTTAAAAAAATTGCAATTTTTTAACCTCCTTGGACGGAGCACCGTGACGGTCTCTACTCTATGTGCGCGACTTCATGCGAGTGGATTTTTCTTTTTTCTCCCTCCCCTAGTTTTCGGCTGCTTTGCGGGCGGTCGGTTGTTTCGCTCCGTGGTGGGGCTGGCCTGCGCCGCTGGGGAAGCTGACGCACATGTGGTAGAAGTTAACCTTTTGTACCTGAGCCCCTGATCTCTCCACGCTCTTCTTGCGCGCCTGCAAGTTGAACGCTGACTACGATCGTGTTCCTAGATAACCGCTCGGCCCGGTGCTCGAAGTGCGTGCGCGCGGATGGACGCATTCACGCGCATGTGGCAATTATACACGTTCCGGAAAGCAAACACCCTCATTGAAAGCTCATTCTACAGCACACAGAAGGGTATACAATTGAGTTGGGTGCTCTTTCACTATATACACACCTCAAAACACGATTCGGCTCGCTGCTCGGCGCACTTCGAGCACCGAGCCGAGCGCTTATCTAGGAACACGATCGTAGGTCAGCGTCAACTTGCAGGCGCGCAACAAAAGCGCGGAGAGATCAGGGGCTCAGATACAAAAGGTTACCTTCTATCACATGTGTGTCAGCTTTCCCAGCGCCGCAGGCCATCCCCGCCCACGGAGCGAAACCATCGGCCGCCCGCAAAGCAGCCGAAACGAGGGGAGGGGGAAAAAAGAAAAAATCCACCTCCCATGAAGTCGCGCACATATAGATGGAGACGTCACGGTGCTGCGTCCAAGGAAATTAAAAAATTGCAATTTTTTAACCTCATTGGTTGCGCCCCTGCTTAGGGGGCGTGGTCGGCTTGGGCCGCTACGGGATATGGTTTGGGAATACGCTGCCCGGCTTCCACCAGCTGCTGGTCCGTTGTACGAACTCGAGCGAGCTGGCGGGCCTCCTCCGCGCGCTGAAGGTATCCTTGGACGTCCGGGTTGAGGTTGTCGTCTTCTACATGCGGAAGCATGGCGTCAAGCATCGTAGTCGGCAGTCTTCCGTAGACAAGCTCGAACGGCGTCATTTGCGTAGTTTCCTGTGTAGCCGTGTTGTACCCAAACGTGACATACGGGAGCACTTCGTCCCAAGTCTTATGTTCAACGTCGACATACATTGACAGCACATCCGCGATCGTCTTGTTCAGATGTTCCGTTAGTCCGTTCGTTTGGGGGTGGTACGCCGTCGTTCTGCGGTGGTCCGTGTTGCTGTAGCGTAAGATTCCTTGCATAAGCTCCGCAGCGAAGGCCGTTCCGCGGTCCGTGATTAGGACTTCCGGGGCTCCATGTCGCAGCACAACTTGGTTCATGAAGAAATTCGCGACTTCTTGTGCAGTCGCTCTCGGAAGAGCGGCGGTCTCTGCGTAGCGCGTCATGTAGTCGGTCGCTACGACAATCCACTTGTTCTGTGATCGTGACGTAGGGAACGGGCCTAGAAGGTCCATTCCGATCTGTTGAAATGGCCTCGACGGGACGGCGATTGGTTGCAGTAAGCCGGCGGGTCTTGTCGGCGGCGTTTTTCGTCGCTGGCAGTCACGGCAACTCCGAACGTGGTGGGTGACGTCGGATGTAAGTCTGGGCCAGAAGTACTTCGCCTTGATTTTTGCAATAGTGCGAGCTGTTCCGTGATGACCGGAAGACGGGTCGTCGTGGCAGGCTTCCAAAATTTCGTCACGAAGGTCTGCGTGGATGACAAGTAGATAATTCGTTCTCGTTCCGGGGCTGAAATTCTTCTTCACGAGGACGGAGTTTTTGAGGGTGAAGCCTGGTACGTTCCTCTTGAACGCCCTAGGCGCGGTGACGTTGCGTCCTTCGAGGTAGTCGATCATGACGCGCAGGTCGGGGTCGGCACGCTGCTTGGTGGCCAGGTCGCTCTCTGTCACGAATCCGAAGAACGCGCTGTCTTCATCGGTGTCTTGTGGTAGGGGGTCGAAGGGGGCGCGGCACAGGCAGTCGGTGTCGGAGTGTTTCCTGCCGGATTTGTAGACTCTTGTAACGTTGAACTCTAGCAGGCGCAAGCTCCACCGCCTAAGACGGCCAGAGGGGTCCTTCAAATTGGCGAGCCAACACCGCGCATGGTGGTCTGTCACAACCTTGAACGGTATGCCATACACATATGGGCGAAATTTTGAAATTGCCCATATGATAGCCAGACACTCTTTTTCGGAGGCAGAGTAGTTTTTTTTCTCCTTCGACAGACCACGGCTGGCATAGGCGATTACCTTTTCGGAACCGCTTTGCTTTTGGACGAGGACGGCACCCAAACCTATATCGCTGGCATCTGTGTGCATTTCCGTTTCGGCATTTTCGTCGAAATGAGCGAGCAAGGGCGGGTTTTGCAGGCGCTGTTGCAGCTCGCAGAATGCTTTTCTTGTGAGTTTTTCCCAGACGAAAGGGGGTGCTATCTTTTGTCACGCGCGTGAGTGGCTCTGCAATGCGGGCGAAGCTTGCGATGAAGCGCCGGTAGTATGCGCATAGCCCAAGAAATCTTCGCACGCCCTTCATGGTATTTCGGTCTTGGGAATTTTGCTATGGCTGATGTTTTCGCCGGGTCAGGAAGGACTCCCGCAGCGTTGACGATGTGTTCCAAAATATTGAGTTCCTCGTAAGCGAAGCGGCACTTTTCGGGCTTCAGCGTTAACCCCGACGAGCGAATAGCCTCGAGTACAGACTCCCACCTTGTAAGGTGTTCATCGAAAGTCCGGGCGAATACCACAACGTCGTCAAGGTATACGAGGCAGGTGTGCCACTTCAGGCCAGCTAGCACAGTGTCCATGACCCTTTGAAACGTGGCTGGTGCCGTGCACAGCCCAAACGGCATCACCTTGAACTCGTATAGACCGTCCGCGGTAATAAATGCAATCTTCTCTCGGTCTTTCTCGTCCACTTCAATTTGCCAGTAGCCGGTCTTCAGATCCATCGATGAGAAGTACTTCGCGTGGCAGAGGTGGTCGAGGGCGTCGTCGATTCGTGGCAGGGGGTCCACGTCCTTTTTGGTGATTTTGTTCTGTCTCCGGTAGTCAACGCAGAACCTTAAAGTGCCGTCTTTTTTCTTCACGAGTACGACTGGCGCAGCCCACCGACTTTTAGATGGCTGTATTATGTCGTCGCTGAGCATGTCGTCTTCTTGAGTCCGGATGGCTTCGCGCTCGTGTGAAGACACGCGGTACGGTGAATGTCGGCTAGGTCGGGCTGCATCTTCGGTTATTATCCGGTTCTTCGCCAGAGGTGTTTGACGTAACTTTGAGTTAGACTAAAAACAGTCGCTGTTGCGACGAAGCTAGGCCAATAACTGGTTTCTTTCTTCTTGCGGTACGCCGGATTCACGTCGAAAGGATTCTGGAGCTTGAAGGTATCTTCGGGTGTGCGTTCAAAGTCGGCGACTGCGATCACGTCACTTTCCTGTTGGGTTTCTTTGAGGAACGCAATTGCAGCGCCCTTGTTTAAATGCTGGTACTCCTCGTAGAAATTGGTGACCAAAACACAAGACCGGCGTTGCTTAAACCGCACAATGCCTCTTGCGACAGACGCACCGCGGTCGAGAAGCAACCTTTGGTCACTCTCCACGATAGCGTCGACGTCGGGAGCAGCACCTTCACAGTAGACGGTGATCATCAAGCTTGCGCGGGGTGGCAGGGTGACGTGATCATCGGCGATCCTTACAGCTGCACGGTGTTCGGGGTTCGATTCGGCGTCATGGAGTGGTCGGAGGAAAAAGTTATCGACTTCTTCTGCAGATCGATTATTGCGCTGTTGTCCGTCAAGAAGTCCATTCCGAGAATTACGTCGCGGGAGCAGTTGGGCAAAACGATGAACACCGCAGGGTACGTCGTGCCGTCTATGGTGACGCGCGATGTGCACTTTCCACTTGGTGTCACGAGGTGGCCTCCTGCTGTGCGTATGTGCGGACCGTCCCATCTGGTCATAACTTTCTTCAGCTTAGACGGAAATGGTCCGCTCATTACTGAGTAGGTGGCTCCAGTGTCTACGACGGCAACTACATCGAAGCCGTCGATGGACACCTCTATGTCGGACGCCACCTTCCTGAGTTCCGGGTGCTCGGGGCGTCGCATCACGGCTTTTGCGTGTTGACGGTCGGGTACTGCGCGTCATCGTCGTTGTCTTCTCAGGGGCAGGCTCGGCAATGTCGGGTACGCGTCGCGCCTTGTGGCCGTGTTCGGGAGTGACGTCAGGGTTTGGTTGGGTTGTCGGGATGAGGGCATGTCGCGAGTCACAGTCTTCGACGAATCGTTGCGTCGTTGGAGGGTTTTCGTTTTTCCGCCGTTGTGCAACTTCACCTCCAGAAGTTGCTGCATTTAGTTTCCCCCGCGTGGGCTGGGGGATATTCCACGTGCGAAGTCAGCACTGCTACGGCGGTCCGGCGACTGGTACGGGTAGGGCGACGGCGAACGGTTGTAACGGGCTGGTCCACGGCTGGTGTTGGACAGCTATTCTTCAATCTCAGATGGGCGCTGGCTGGTTCGGGGGTGTGGTGCGTCGACGGAGAAACCACGAAGTCCGAGTCTCTTGTATGGGCAGCGACGGTAGATATGGTCGGCCTCTCCGCAGTGGGTAACACAGCGGGCGATTATCGGGCGTTCTCCACACTTCGGTCTTCCTTGGGGCCTGGTTTCGGGTTACAGGGGGTCGGGCGGGCGACATTGGGCGGCGGTACGGCGGGGCCTCTTGACGACGTGTTGGAACAGGGGGGGGGGGTCGCGAACAGCCGCGGAGTAGGTCATAGCATCTGGCTCGCCTGGTGCTTCGCATGGCATAAAAGTTTCCAAAGACTGCTGTACTTCTTCCCGGATCACGTCAGTCAGGGAAGCGACTTGAGGGTTGTGGGCATCGTCGTAGGGAAAAGTTTCCGCAGCTCCTCCCTCACCACTGCACGGATGGTGTCGCGTAGTGAGTCGGAGTTAATAGCGCCGGCACCAATTGTCTCCGAAACCAGCGCATTGATTGGGCGGTCGTACTGCCTTGTTCGGATTTCGAGCGTCTTCTCCATTGCGGCGGGCCTCAGACGCGAATTCGGACACGGTCTTAGGGGGGGTTGCGAACAAGGCACGCGAAGAGCTCTTGCTTCACACCTCGCATAAGAAAACCGTAGTTTCTTTTCCTCCGTCATTTCTGGGTCCGCACTGCGAAAAAAGTCGCTTCATCTCCTCGACGAAGATCATGACCCCTTCGTTGGGGTGCTGCGTTCTCAGTTTCCAGCAATAGTGCCGCGCGTTCTTTTCTGACCACGGTAGTAAAGGTCTTCAGGAACTCGCTTTTGAAGCGAGCCCAGTTGGTCAAGGAGCTCTCCGTGGTTCTCGAACCAAGTGCGAGCTGAGTCTTCCAAGTAAAAGAAAACATGCCGGAACGTTTCTGCGTCCTCCCACCTGTTGAAGATCCGGACGCGCTCCAGTTTCTCCAGCCATTCTTCTGGATCTTCTGCGGGGGCTCCTCGGAAGGATGGCGGTTCCCGCGGCTGCTGCAGGACGATTGGTGATGTTGCTTCTTGCCCCATGGTGGTGGTTGCAGCGGTCGTTCTTTTGGGTCCGTTTGGCATAAGACCAAACTCGGGCGGGAGGCCTTGCAGTTGGGGGCTGGCTCTTGTTGGACTGGCTTGGCGGCTTCCAGAGGTTGTAGAGCTCATGAAGGGTGCGTACCCCGCACCTCCACCAGATGTCACGAAGCCAGAGACGACGCAGTTATCTTCAAGGAAAACAAGTTTATTGGAGCGAACTTGTGCTCCCCTAACAACTCAAAGAATACAGAGGCGGCGAAGCGGCAGTCAACAAAGTGACGCGTGCAGGCGAGCTCCGGCGATTCGAATGCCGCGGCGTCTGCTCTGCAGGCTTTTATCTTTCGGCGCAAGTGTTTCTGGAACCGTCGATTCACATCCAGAACATTGTAGATCACAGAAGATTATTCTGGGCTACCGACGTTAGGGCGAACCATTCTGCTTATCTGAATGTGATAGCCCGTGCGGCATAAAAATAAAAAATGGAAGCCGCGCTTAGCTTGGAACCCAGATAACACAGCCGGGCTTGGCCCGGCAGTAAAAACAAACAATAAACAATACAAGGTTTGTGGCAATATTTTTTGCTCGTGTTTTGTCCCACATAACTAGTGCACGGCAGTGAAGTATCCACTCTTTCATGCATCAACTGGAACAATGAACCGCATATCTTCTTGACCGAAGATGCACTTCCGTGTTTAGAATACACGCGCACACCGCTTATAAAATTTATTGAACTTCGCCGACATCTATGAAACTGCCTTGCAACAGTTCACTTTCATAACACGGCTGAGGTTTGGTTTAGTGATGTCCTTTAACAGAAAACGAAATCCCACTTCTTTGCTAACGCCGTACAAAGCATTAAAAATGTCGAGAGAAGGATATCTTAGGGAAAAAAGGAATTGCAGAAACCTATTTGCAGGTGTTCTGCGGCACTCAAACCGCCTTCGTTAACAATGTATTTTTCTAATTTGAGGCGTGAAGTACAAAATCACCACTGACTAGTATTTGAAAAGGACTAATTAAACATCTTCCCTTTCCCCATATGCGGTTCGGGCGATGCCATAACTGCTATTGTGCTGAAAAATTTGTGGTGCTTTTGTGAGCAGCTGCATAAAAAAAATTACCTCACCTTCCCGCGAGGGGAACCCTGTGGAGATGCGACGTATCTTGGGGTATCTTGGTGTTTCCGTTGGAATGATTTTCTAATTGCGTGAAACGTGTGAGGAACGCGTATGATGTATTCTTTATTTAACACGCGGCGTAACGTCGATGAAGTTATGAAGTTCAGCATCGGCTGCTCTCTTCAACCGTTTGCGTTCGGTATCACGTTTACGAAGTCCGGAATCGGCTGCTCGCTTCAATCGTTTGCGTTCAGCATCACGTTCACGCCGCTTCGCAGCCTTGTCTTCAGTGGTGCTAGCATTCCTCTTATCACAGTGATCGGTGCTTGTTACGGTTGCGCGGGCGATAGCAGAATTGTTAGGCTCCATTCAAGGCATCGATGGAAATCGGAACGCTGGTGCTGGAACGACCGCGGCTATGACGGAACGTGGCGCGGCTATGACGCAACACAATCCGACACAATCCACTTTAATCCAATCCAATCCAATCCAATCCAATCTAATCCCATCCAATCCAAGCCAAGCCAAACCAAGCCAAGCCAATCGAATCCAATCCAATGCCCCTCGCGAGCGAGTGTTCTCTATCGGAGAGGAGAGGGGGTGAGCGGCGGAGAGCGCAGCTCGCGTGGCGAGAAGAATGGGGGAGGGGTGTGGACGGACAACAACAACGCCGTATGGAGGGACAAGGCGAGTGAATGAGATGCAATTGCATCTAATACTTCTTGGGGCTATTTTTTTTACATTTTATGCATTTGGTTTGCAAAGCTTCGCAGAAACGGCAGTTTTTGTTCAACACTCAGTCATCATCTCGCTTTGGGGTAGTACGCGCACAATTTTAAGTACTTCATAGGAATGCATAGGTGGCTACATCCTGTGGTGGAATAGGTACCTAGTCCACGTTACTTATGTTGTTATGGGGTACATACATAATGTTAACCGACTGCGTCACATTTTACACCGCACACATCATGCTACGGATGTAGTTATATGCTTAGAAGTTTGTTTGTGTATTTCATTTGTCCCGGCTAATAAATTTCCACAAGCAAAAACGAAAGCCTTTTTTGGAAGAGGAGAACGAAACAAAACTTGGGAGAACTAAATCTATCACGCGGCATCTATATACATTAATATTTTATATATTATTAGTGAAATGGCATTCCTATTTCAAATTATACATAGCAGTTTCGGGATAATCCGCGCTGTTGCCTTTCTTTAAGTTGTGCCTGGTCATAGTTATTCAAGCTCATCGAATGACCTGCCTTCCCCTGCTGGTCCCCCGGTTGCTGTCTCCCGACAGTACTGGTGTTCAGGAGGAAAACCGACTGGGAAAAGGGCAGATGTATTATTACTCGCTACTTAGCTATGTCACACTGTCTTCAGTATACGAAAGTAGTCTTGTGTAATGTGGGCGTCAAAGAGCGTCGCAGTATATTTTATTGGTATTGGAAATGCTTGTTGTCACGAGAACGCAGTCCATAAACAACGTCGCTTTGTTTTCAATGCTAGCTAGATCCCTGTCATCCGCCGCTGGTGCGATATCGCGATGTCGCCCTTTTCTCCCAGAGCACATTAAGCTAAAAATTTACCACGCCCTATTTTCTACCCACATTAACTATTGCCACTTATTGTGGGGAACATCTACTATGCATAACCTAGATTTAATATTACGCCTGCAAAAGAGAGCTCTACGATTTATTTCAAATGTCCCTTTCAGAGATCCGAGTGCACCGCTGTTTTCCCGACATGAAATAGTTAGCTCGAGGGATTTCTATGATTTCCGTCTACTTAATTCCTATCTTTTTTCAAATGACGAGTTCAGAAACTTCATTACAACAAGTTCAAGCATTACTCTTCAAGCAAGCGAATCTCGCACACGCAGCGGTGACAGGTGGCTCGTTCCCCTTCGGCGCACCGGGTATTTTCTACAGTCCTTGAAACATTAATTGCCCTCGATCCTTAACAAATTTCAAAAAGATGGTATCGACTACAGAAAGTGTACGAAGGCGAATCTGCGAAAATATTTTGTGGCGAAATAGTTATTGGTCTCAGTTTTGTGCACTTGTATAGGCTTTTATTGTTTATTCTGGTTTCTTTTTGTTTCACACAGTGAAGTGTGGCATGCCTTGTATAACGTATACCTGGTTCTGTCATATTTCAGAATTGTGTTTATTGTGTCTGTATTTTTTTTTCTTTGTTACTTAATGTATGTCATGAATAATATTATCTAAAAGTGTGTACACTTATGCATTGTTGTTCGTATATAGGTGTTTTTTTACATCGGTATATATCTGTTAATTTCACGTATATATTAGCATGTGTATGCTTTTTACCGTTGCCAAAAAGCTGCTGTGTTTACGGGCTGCCAGGCACCCTTCAAGTGGTCACTGACCGCTTTTTCGCCTGGTGGACCCCCAACAGTGTAATGTTGGAAATAAACTTGAAATTTCAAACTTGAAACTTGAAAATCTGTCAGCAAAGTTGATGCACACGTATCGCACGCTCTCTAGGCCCACGTTGAGAAGCAACTTTAGCGCAACTAACGTGTTAAATTGGCTAATATCTGAGCTCTTTGTTCCAGCCTCAGAGCGGCGTAGACGTCCGCTTAGAGGCCTATTCCAATTTTCCGAAGCAAATAAAAGCGATCAGGGGTGCCGAGTTTGTGATATCTCCCGCGGACTGGTCAGTGACCACGGAGTGCATTGCCTAAGCCACGGAGAAAGAAAAAGTTGGCTGAAACCATAGAGTTGGCCGAAATCATTACGAAACTACCGCCACTACAGTGCGGCATGCCGTGCGCATGCGTTGGCAGCCGCAAGGCAGTGCCGTTTGCGTTGATACATGGTATAGTGGCACGGCAACGGGTACAACGACGATAAGGGAAAAACGGGACAGCGTGAACACTTTTAACGACAGCAGCGCCCCTATCTCTCAACGTTTACGCCGCTAGTTTTTTTTGTCCTCCCGCATGCAGCATCGCTAGTGGTGTTCTACAGCGGTTTTCTCCATTGCTCACGTTATGCGCCTGATTATCGAGATTATCGGTCAGTCAGACTGGCTGGAACCGTTACCAGTTTGGTTGTACACTGAAGTTGCGGATTTCTTCATATTCTTGGGGTGTATTTACTGTTCGACGAAGTGTAGTTTTGACAGGAGGCGCAAAAAATGTCAGTGCTGCTTATTTATGTTCTGCTAACGGTTGTTGTTCATTGACTTGTTCACCACTGCTTCCGATAAACATGCCGCTCCGCTGCCTGTTGTTCGTGTGCGAAAAATGTTTTCTGCCTTTATTCACTTAAGCTTACGTGTTTGTGGTTCGGAGTCGGCTTGACATTACTGACTGCGTACGTTAGCTAGTGCTATTTAGAAAGTAGCTGCCGCACGCATTTCTCGAGTCTGCATGTCCCCTTAAGGTGTTGCGTTGCTTAGTTGTATTTTGACGGTTGCTGTACCTTTCATAGGTACTGAATCTTCTCGGGTTAGTCGCTCCCTATAGGCACCGGACACTGGACTTTGCGCGCGACTGCAGCGCCATCTCTCGCCGCCGCTTAGCAACTCTGGGTCGTTGGATGTCACGACCGGGCGTTCAGCGCACGTGAAAACACGCGCGCTACGTGCGCTTCGACGTTGTGTGGCGGACGTTTTTTTAAGAAACGTAGTTATAAGGGCAAGTTTCACGGTCCGAAAGGATCAAAATGCTGCACGAAAAAAATATTGGCACGCCGCTACTGCTGGGTGAAGGACTGCCACAATCGCGAAAGGCAGCCTGCCATCGTTCTGTACAGGTTTTTATGGCAGCCCTGTAGAATAAGCGTTGCAAGAAATGAATTTCAGCACTAAGAAAGCGATGACATTTTTTGTGAGCGGAAGGAGCAAAATTATGAGTGCTATGACTGTTTATGCGCAGCGCAGACATTCAGGGCCGTGAAACTAAAACGTTTGCTTTCAGTGTTCCATAAACATCGCGCGCTGCGATGAATCGCATGCCATCGTAGTATTACGGCATCCGCCACTATTGTTTTATCAGCAGTAACTTTTTTTATCGACATTCACGGCACCGAATCGATGCCAAAAGGCGGCACAAGAATATGTTCACAGGACTTTGCGGGTGATGCCAAAAGCAATGCCAAGACGGTCAATGCGCATCCCGCTTACTGCTCTACTTTGTTCCCTGAAGTGTAGAGTTCGGCCACGCATTCCACGCGAGAGCGTGGGAAGCTATCAAAGGCAAGGTTGCATTCACTCGCGCTGACTTCTTTAATGCGTTTTGCGTACTCTGAAAGTTGAGGTTACTATTGTTTAAGCAGTGGATTTGGAGGAGGAGGAAATACTTTTTTGCAGAATTCTGAACGGCCTGAACAAACTGTATCACACTTAGCCGCTAAGACGCCTCTAACATTACTCACCAGAAAGAAGCCGAAACTAAACGGAATCTTCGTAAAGACAACCGCAGCTCCGCAGCAGATTTCAAACTGTGTGGAACTGCGTTTACTTTGTCATCAGCTAATAACGTTTGGAAGGCGTTGTTAATTAGTGACAACACCAACCGGTCTGAAGAAAGGCAACCGAAAAAGTAACTGTAGTGTGGTTGCGCGAACCGAGTAAACAATCACAAACACGCTTCTGTCGTGGAGCGCCGTTCTATAAGCTGGGGTCACTTTATTAGGCTATGATACAAGAAAAAATTGCTGCTGACCTGAATTGGCGCTGTAAATAAGATTCCCTTGCTGAGAATGGGACTTCGCAACGATGTCTGTCCCGTCAATTTCTTTCACGGCGTACACGCGCGCGGGAACGTACACTCTCTGTAACTTCTCGCGCACAGCAAAGCCGACAGGAGTAGTAGTTCAGCCCCGTAATTGTCCGGAAATCCCACAGAAGCACTTGAGACATGGGGAAGCTATTTGCGAGAATAGTTTTCAAGCACGAGACACCTTTCAAAAACAATCGCAGAATCGCAATAACAAACAACCGATATGTGCCGAATATATGAACGCGCGCCCGCCGTCTGGCTCTCACCGACCCTAAGTTAGCCAAGCTTCCGCGGGGCGGCGCTGGGTCTACTTATTCGTCGCGCACACTGAGCAGTGACCGGTCCCTATAGGCACCTACACGTAATAAGACCAGTTGCATTATTGTAAATATGAGCACTTGTAGAACCAAAAGCAGAAGTATATTTGCGAATGTACGTCAATTTTCCGCATTTTGTAATTATAGACGAACAAAAATGTCATTTATTCTTACTGGATACTCATTTTGTTCTCGATTATTACGACTTCTGTTAGATACGAAGTATCCAAATGAAGTGAAAACGCTGATCAAACAATTGACTTTTTCTTGTAAATTTTTCATTGTGTTTTTGGTCCGCCAAAGGTGCGGTCGACCATTTGCAATCACACTAGCGAGTACAGTTGTCCGTACCCTGCTCAATGGGTACTTTTCCAGTTCCCGACTTCTTAGCAGCCGCCACGGCGATCTAAAAATAACAGTAGGGCCCCCCCCCCCCCCCCCCCAACCAAAAGTCGAACTTTCCTAGAACTGGTGCACAGAATATTCTGGTCCTGCAGTCTCTCCCACACCCACCTGTCACCCGTTCCTTTCATATGAATGCACGGTAGCAGTCGCACGTTCCGACGACTAATCTGCAGTGGTCGAAGCGCCCCTTTTTCTTTACTTTTTTTTTTTAATTTTCCTAAACTCCCTCACTGGCACCCATGGGCTTTTAGCGTGGTCAGCCTCAAACGTCTTTGCCCCTTTCCTTAGAAAGCCTTTTTTGTGTGCACGTACGAACCCACCAAGAGCTGCCGAAAGAGAAAAAGAAAGACCTGCAAGGATAGACAGCATAGCCGCTCCCCAAGTCGTAAAGCTGAGGGGTGCCCCTTTGTTTATTTTGATCGAGACGCCTGGCAAGAATTGCGCACCCGCAGCCCGCGTTTGCGCAGATCGCTTCTGGAAAAAAGTCCATTGCCTTTTATCTTCCAAGATGTCATGCGCTCTAGGGCTGGTTGAATGATTTGAATCACGCACCACTAGGCAGCAGGCGGCGCCGATTCGGCGCCGTGCTGTATGGCTAACCGATCGAGTTGCGTCACTGGAGGCGGGTCCGAAACGATCGCCCAACCACCGCCCTCCTTCGCTCCCCCAGAGCCAAATTACTATCCACCCAACCCCGTTTTACAGCCCTCACACTGATTTGGCAGCACGTGTAAAGTTTTTTATACCGCAACGTGGACCATAGCTGTCCGCGGTGAGAAAAGCACCTCTCACTCGAACTTTTTGTTACGCGTGATATTACTTAGCGCAACCTCCACGTTAGTGGAAGCGCGCTAATCGGTTTTTTTCTTACAGCTATTTTTTTCCCTTCAGAGAGTATCAACCTGGCTGCTCGGGGAGAGCATATTTTTAAACTGGTCATGTGGTTGCCTGCGATACGTTGGCGAAAAAAAAGCACTTGTGGGCAACAGAGAACAAATCAAGACATTTTGTTGGTTGCACCTTCCCCTGTCCCTTCCCATCAGCATTACAGAACCCCCCGCTTCCCCCTACCCATAATTTGCAACTGTAACCACGGTTGTTCTTGGATTATTTTCGCGAGGAATCACAACATGAAAACGTTCCTGCAAGGTCTGGAAACACCTAATTGCACACGAATGTGTAAAGGGAAGTGCGTCGAAATACGGCAGCAACGTAAAACGAGCTTGCGCCCTCTAAACCTAATTTGAGCTATCGGACAATCGGCGGCGATAGTGATGGTGCTCTGGCGGCGAGATCAATTCCACTGCGAATTTGATTCGACATTTGATACGAAATTCAACTAAAGCAAAACCTAGTAGGGGATTCGGCTTAATTACGTATAAAAAGGTCTATGCGGGTACGGTTTAACGAGATTTCACTGCATTGCCAAGGTAACTAAGCTATTCTCGCTCTCGCCTTGCATCCCGTGTGTATTCTTGCCCAATTTACTTGTGGGCAAAAGGGGATGTGTGCGCCTTCTGCCAATCCGCATTGTCACGCGAATCTATTTACTAGGTTAAGCATAGTCAGTAAAAGCGTGACTTTACTACCTACAGTTACTAAGTACCTAGTGGGTGTGACGGCGCAGAGCAGCCGTCGGGGAAAAAAAGTTCGGCCAGGGCCTAAGACACTATTCCAGGCCTCCACAGTCACACAAGAACTGTTTATTTCTCTCTCCAAGCACACGAGGGGCGAACACCCCGCGGCCGCAGGCACGGCGTCGGGTGTCGGCGCGAAAACGAGAAGAGGGAGGGAGGCACAATCGCGTGTAAACGCGCCGAAAAGCACGTACGTTATATAAACGCAGTGCGTCACACGCCACATTCCCGGGTTCTGAAAAATGCCGTCCCGACATTTATGTTTAACACACCCCTGCGGGCTGTAGACAGGATACACTTAGTTTTGAGAGTCACAACACGATTGCGAAATCTCCGCAATGGGCGACAAGTATGGCTGCAACTTTTCCACATGAACTATTTCGCTGCATGAACTGTCCATAAGTTCAACCTCATAGTTCACTGGAGAAAGGCGACACACAATCCGATGAGGACCTGTGAACTTCCGCTGAGCTTTCATGCCGACGGGAGGTACCTTTAGGAGCACCAGCTAGTCTTTTTCAAACGTGATATCCTTGTGGCCCTTGTCGAAGTAGGTCTTCTGCCGTTCTTGCGCCAGTTTGATGTGTTTTTTGATGCCAATGTCCGCGTTTCATTCATTCGCTCACGTACTAGCGCGGCGTAATCTGATGATTCCCGGAGCTCGGCAAGTCCTTTGCAATTGAAGCTGACGTCGAGAGGCAATACTGGATCTCTGCCCTACACCAGAAGAAATGGTGTCTCCCGAATGGTGTCTTGGTAGCAGGTGTTGTAACAAAACACAACGTATGGCAATATATCAACCCATTTTTCGCCTTCGGCAGTCAATCTGCTGTTCATTTGCTTCAGTGTCTTGTTGGCCCTCTCGCAGAGTCTGTTCGCAGCTAGCTGATAGGCTGTAGTAGGATAATGGTGAATTCCACTGTGCTGAGGGTGTGCTGCCGTAGATTTTGCCATCATCTGAGTGCGACGGTCGGACAGCCATGCTTGAGAATGATGCGATGTTGAATGAATTTTTAATAGTCACGGCTTCTTTGTTGCGAACAGGTTTCGCCTCTACGAACTTTGTTAAGTAGTCGATAGCAACGATGATGTGCTTGTATACCCGTGACGACTTGAATGGTCCAATCATGTCGACACTGATCATGTGGAATGGGGAATGCACTTCAATCGGCTGCAAGAGACCTAGCGGTGCAACTAGTGAAGTTTTCATTTGTTGAAAAATATCGCAATGGTTGGCAAAGCCTTTGATTTGCTGGTACATTTTCGGCTAGAAGTATTTCAAGCAGATGGCTTCGAACGGGCGTCGGGTATCCATGTGAGCTCCGTACTTGCCTCCGTGAAATTCGTTAACAACTTCAGCCCTTTTGCTTGCAGGAAGGCACATCAGAAAGCGTTGGTGAATCAGGCCCTGATCTCTCTTGTAGAGAACGCCTTCGTGTATGACGAACTGAGGTCGTGCTCGCTTCTGCTGTTTTCCGGTACCGGATTCTCCCGCTAACAAGCTGAAGATGTCTTTGCAGAAAGCATCGGCATATTGTGCTTCATCAAAGTTTGCCAATGCTTGGCGTACTTAAAAAAAAATTTGGAAGAACTTGGTGGGAGTTTTCTTCAGAGTGAGAGATTCTAGACAAGCAATCAGGAGGACCGTGTAGTTTGCGGAATTTGTAGATTACTTGAAAATCGAACTCTTGCAGAACAAGACACCAACGGAGTAATCTTTGTAGCGCATCACCCAACAGAGCGCATGATGGCCAGTCACAACTTGAAACTTCCCACTTGATTGAAGCGCACTAGCGAATCGGACAGCATGTCCAGAGACTTGTAATGCTTCTTGGCTTTCGGTGAAACAGTGGCCAGTATCAACTTGCATTACTCGGCTTCGGCCTCGGGGTAGCCGCACTGCTCGATGAGCTCCAATTTTCGGAAGGCGAAGTCCGCGCACGACTCTCCAGAACGCTGGCTCGCGCCTTACATCTTCTGCTTCATTTCAACTGCATCATCGACGTTTTAGCGCTTGCGGAAAACTGCCTTCAGCTGATCCCAGGTTTGTGAAGTCCATTGTCTTCAGGTGATGTCTCATCCACATAAAGTCTTTCAGTAGCAATTTTGAAACGATCAGGGGGATGGCTACATCGTTTGCCAACTTTGAAGCTTTTGAACCAAAACTCTGTTTGGTAGAACCACGGCCGTGACGTCCTTTCCAAGCAGTGGAAATGAGGCAGCCGCACGGAAATTAGAGGTGCCTGCGCCTTAGCTGGAGTTCCTGTAGCTTCGGATTTGACTTAGGTTCCTGGATGTGGTGAGCGTTTCTTCTTTTTGGTTCACACCTGACTACCTGAAGCGCTTGTGTCGGAGTCTTCGTTGCCTGTCGCAGGTGGAGAAGCTCCACACATCCTTGCTTCAATCTGGTCGAGGTGGCACAACACTGTCGAAAGCATATCCGCGATCAGTTCTTGCGTAGCTTGCAGCTGCACTTCAGTGTCAGTTGCTAGCGGCTGAGCACTGTAGAAGTCTGTGAGGATGGCGAGGATGCTGTTTTCAGCTCCGTCAGTTGTCGCCGCATCTCTTCAACTTCTTCCCTCAAATTTTACTCTTCTACGGAGCTTTGTACGCTTCCGTCTTGGCCGCTCGTCCATGGTTGCGAAATTTCGATGGATGGCTCCATTAGTCACAAAACGTGGGCGACGTCGACCTTAGGAAGCGGTGACAAAACAGGTGGTCGAAGGAAGCGTAGACCCCACATACGTTGAATAACGGCTTAAAATCCCTGGCCCCACGTTCGGGCGCCAAATGTGACCCGAACGTGGGTCGCAGAGACGCCGTCGGGGGAAAAAAAGATCGGCCAGGGCCGCAGACACTACTCAATGCCTCCACAATCAGACAAGAACTGTTTGTTTCTCGCTCCAAGCACACGAGGGGCGAGCACCCCGCGGCCGCAGGCACGGCGTCGGGTGTCGGAAGTGTCTGCGCGAAACGAGAAGAGAGAGAGAGAGCCACAGTCGCATGTAAATTCGCCGAAAAGCACGTACAGTGGGTGTTGTGACAAGTATCTGGTTAGTGTTTTTTAGTCAATGCCACTGCATTTTTGAAGAGTGTCGAACCAATTGTCTATAGAGTGCCCCATTTTAAAATGCACAGGCGCACTCGTACGCGAGTTTTAAACTGTCGGTCGAAGTTTTCCGTGTAGCAAAGGCACTATTTATATTAAGTCGCTACCGAGGCCGCAGCCCCTGCATAATTTGAAAGCCTAACGGCATCTCACGTAATGGCGCCTAAATCAGCAGGAGCGAGTGAGAAAGGTAAAGTAATGTGGATTTCATCATTGACGTGCTGGCACAGAGTTGAGAAACCCATCGTTTGGCTCTGTCCCGTTGCGCCAGTAATGTTAAAGGTTGCATTTATTGTGTAACTGCCTGCAGGTCCTAGTGCCGGATGATGGGAATGGCAACGATGAACAGCTTTCGTAAAGGAGCAAACAAACAAATCGGAGATAGCCTGAAGCCCGTTCAACAAGGTGCGAATTTAGCCAGCGAATTCGCAACCGCGGCACCACTCCTGCGGCAAAACTATACTTCTCGTTGCTCTGGCTAACTGCCAAGTGTGGGGAAAACAATCTAACGTCTCCTGTGAATTCTGCTTGACGTTTGGCGATTTGTCCGCAGCAGGAATATAGGAAACTTAGATCGCTTTACTGCACGAACGGCGCTGCACCTGTGACTTCGCAGGTAAATTTCGCCCATGTATAACGGGCTTAAGGGGCCGGAAATTCATCGGAGGTTCATAGGAACCTACTTTGACGCTTCAGTTCCTGGTCTCCTGTACCATAAAAAGAGTGAAAACCCGTTAACCATGCGCACATTGCGCATGGCGAGAATCACTATGCGGATTGTGCGCATGGTGATTCGTTCTTTCCAAGGCACCATAAAATTTCTTCCGGAGGGGAAGGCATTACTGGGTCTGCAAGGTCATAGATGTGCGCGCATCCACAATCGAAATGATGTGCACCATAGTGGAAAGGCCATGTGTAGCGATTCCTTTTCAAAGTTATTCGCTTGTCAGAGAATTGACATTTTTCGGGGTTTTAGGCATGGGGTATTGAGGCTTTCAGGCCAAGAATTGAGACTGAAAGTCAAGAGAGAGAGAGAGAGTATAGTAGAGATATAGTCACATGACTCCAAATAAGTGATCAAAGGGAGTCCGGTTGATTACTTTCTGACACCACTAAATGAGAGCCCCCCGACTCTTTTGAAAGAGAGTCCCGACACACTATCAGACCAAGAGTCAAAAGGGAGTGTGGAGGACTCCATAGGACGTAGTCACTTCGACTCTAAATCCGTGAACAAAGGCTGTCGTTGACTATTCTGTGACCCCTGTTACGGGGGTCGCAATACACTTTTTGGAAGTGTTCTATTAGACGAAGTCTTCAGTTAGACGAGGAGAGTCAAGAAGATGTATGAGTGACTGCATTAAACACAATCGCAACGAATCTATCAGGTAATTCATCCATGCATGCAAGAAGCATCCATTCTAGAAGCTTTTTTTTTCAAAATTTAATACAAATTTAAAACTAATTCCAATGTCCTTAGCCATGAATGTTGACTAGGAAAACTGTCAAGCTAAACACAACATCACGGCACGTAATCTTTAAATATATTTATCACAAAATATGAAAACTTGTGATTATAGTCAAAATAATTTACAAAATCACTACTCACATCAATAAGATTTTGCTCTTTATCGGCCTTTCACAAGGACTACTTGTCAATATTTGACACATTGAAAATACAAGAAAATTTTAATTTCAAACGTGAAGCCGAATAACAGCCGCGTGTGCTGTCTTCTGTGCAGGTGATATTTTGGTGTAAATACGCATTTCTTGGAACCTGCAAAAACGTACCAGATTAGTGTAAAATTTCACTGCAAAATTTGTGCAAGAACGTACCTTATACATTTGTGCAATACGCAATAAATTTGTTGTTACGCATGCTGCACATGGTTTCACACCGTGAACAATAGTATGTGTGATACTATAATAAATAAATAAAAATTGCGGGATTTAGCACGCCGAGGCTACATTTGGGCTCTAAAGTGCGCCATAGTGGAGGGCCCTGCATCCATTTCAACAGCCTCGGGTAAAATAAGCTAGGCGGCGGATGTGTCACCTGCCAATGTTTCTTGCTTTTACATTCAAATCTGCGATATTAAACAGCGTAGAACTGCAACTAATGTGAAGAAATTTTCGCACAAACTAGTTTCTAGAATAAAACTGCTTACATAAGGCGTTATGTAGTGAACACTAACCCATTGGGGGTAATAGGGGCTAAAAGCCTTTAAATGCTTTCTTTCCCTGTAGTTTCGACTGTATCGCCTGTTCAATTACATCTTGCGCAATGGTACGAAGTTTTAGACAGTCCAGCACTCGTTTGAAAGAGCAAGGAGCACGTGCATTCTACAATTTATCCTAGCCACTCTTTTGTGTCTCCAAAAGTCACGTGGTTTGAAGTAGAGAGATGTAGAGTCCTACAATGACTCTAGATTAGGCAAAAAATCTTAATTCAGGCGTAAATGCTTGAGATTCATCGCCAAAATCGTCATATTGACGGACAGTTCTTTAAATCGTGTGTCATGCAGCTTGGCTGTGGCCAGAACCATTTTTTAATTGGGGCTTTGCTTTTGCCTCCTAGATATTGGTATTGTTTTCATTGTGTTCTCCGTAGTTGCTAAGCAAATGTTTCTATTTCTGCCAACAGCAATGAACATTCTTATAGCTAAACAGCAGTTGCATTCAGCAAGGCTTGGAAGTTGGCGCCGGCAAGAAAATAAAGAAATTCCACTCCCACGTGCGCGACGCGTGGGATAGACGAAACTCCAGCTGCCCCATGACGTCGCCCGACCGGCCACAACGGCGGCCAATGAGAGTGCTGTTTTACTGTCGTCATTGTTTTTATTGTCCTTAGTATGTCTCCTTTCACAAAGAGGTGACGGCGAAATAGTCCACTAAAGGAGTCGGAAAGCGGTCGCAAAATGCACTACTCTCCTCTGTGACTACCTTTGTCGTCTACTAGAGTAACCGAGCTTAAACAACAGTCAGTGTTGCCAGGACTGTTTTCTGACCCTCTTTTTCTTAGAGTGTGAAGTTTAAGGTGAAGGCGAATATGGCTCTTTTTCGCAAGTCATTCCTGTCGTAGTCCATCCGTAAGATAAACTCTGCGGCAAGCACAACTTTTTTGAAATGATTTGCAGCTCTCTCTACTGTAGATATCTTGAAAAATCTGTAGCTCTATATTCCGCTAAGATGAACCCATCATAATGCCAGAGTTTCATCTAAAGTTTGCTGTGGAGTTGCATTAGATTAGGAACTCCAGTCCGCAGTCAATAGATGGACTTGTATGGTTTAAGTTTGGATATCGCAGGCAGCTGCAACTTGTGCCTTGTCGGAAATATATCGTTAAAAAATCCTCTCCCGTAGGGAACCCCGAGTAGTATGCGAAGCAGCCATAGGTCGACCAAATTCCCATTAGTTTTCAGTTCGGTTTCCGTTAGGTTGAGGCTCGAGCTACCGTTATATTTACCGTTTGATTTCCATGGGTAACTACCAAACTGTTCACTTACGGGAACTTCGAAATGGGAACTTGCGTTGTCCCCATGGCTGCTTCGCATACTACTCAGGGTACCTATGGAAGATGGTGAAATTTTATTGCAAGGGGTAGGGGGTGCTAGAGTGGACGCATTAAAGAGAGAGAGACGTTTAAACGTGGTATGGACGGCGCTCGGGTCCGGGTTTCTAGTTCCCTGAAGTTGCTTTAACGGCTCGCTGCCTTCGCCGCCGACTCGCGTTGCCGCGACGCTTCGGGATCCGCTTTCTGCGGGGTTGAGGGTTCGATTACGGCTTCGCGAGCGACGAGCTTTCGTTGCATCCGTAGCTTTGACGGTGTTTACGGCCCCTTCAGCTTCCCGAGCCCGGAGCTCAGGACTCGTCTTGCGACTTGACGTGCCGCTTCAGCTTCCCGAGCTCGAAGTTCCGATCTTTGCCGGCGTTGACGTGCGGCTTCTGGGGTTTATCAGACTTCTTGGCGGCGTTGACGTTTCCTTTCGGCTTCGCGAGCCGAGCTTCTTGACGGTGTTTACGGCGCCCTTCACTTTCCCGAGTCCGGAGCTCAGGATCGTCTTTGCGACGTTGACGTGCCGCTTCAGCTTCCCGAGCCCGAAGTACAGGATCTGCTTGCCGGCGTTGACGTGCGGCTTCAGCTGCGCGAGCCCTCGTTGCATCAGTGGCAAATTCTTGGCGGCGTTGACGTTTCCTTTCGGCATCGCGAGCCCGAAGTTCCGGATCGACCTGTCGCTGCTGCTGTTTCGTGGCAGCGGCTCGGTCCCTCTTCTCCGCAGCGCTGTCCGCGACGCTGACACGGCGTTGACACTGGCGTTGCAGGTGGCGTTACCGGCGGTGTTGCCCGTGGCACTCATCGCGGCGTTGTGGGAGGAGGTTCTCCTACGGGAAGATGACGGCGGTGGTTGAACGCGAAGCTATCTCCTGATGGATTCGTTGGTTGGCCAATCCCTAAGAGCATCCTGACACAATCCTCATCAGTGGTGCGGCTTGCGCAGTGGGGTGTGGACGACGCACAACGGCGCGCACACAACGGCGGACGGAACAGGCGCCACCATAAGCTGCTTCGCATCTAAAACTATACCCATAGCTGAAACAACAAGCATGTCAAGTTATATATCTGTGGCCACCATGTACACTTCCGCGTTAGATTTTTTTGTATTTTGCATGTTTTCAGAAGGGTTGATGCACGGCACTTATTTCCCACTCGCTCGTCACGTCTTTGTGGTGCTGCTTAATTATTCCTCACAGTAATGGCGCGAAAGAGTATAAATCATGAACATATAGACATCGTGGACTGTAGGAGTTATATGAACATGCTTACAATTAAGCGTGCCCGAAAGAGTTACAACTTGGCGGCGACTCCAGACCAATACCCTACCCCAATTCCACCCACCTCCACCTTATCGTCCCTGCCCAACAACCTTCCCTCGGTACTTTCTCTCGCCACCCTGGACGGTATACCCTATAGCACGGGCATGCCGCGCACCCCAGATTTACCCCCCCCCCTTCACCAAACCAGTCTTCGAGAAGGCGAAGGCTTCCCTGGCCAGCCTAGACGAGGATACCCCACTTAACTGGTGACCCTAGCGGACACCGTCAGTCGAAGCGAAGGAATCACGGACGGGGATGCCTTTCTCGTGGAGGCCATAACATCAGCCTCTTATCGACCAATAAAGATTTACTTTCTCGCTCTCGCTCTCTTTCTCTCTCTCTCTCTCCCGCCTGTCTGGATGAACTTGCTCGTTTTGCGATAAACGTTATTGGGTGCCAAGTCTGTACACTAAGCAGGCAGGCAGCTAAGTGTGGACTTACACCCCTGCTACTCTAGCGTCCGAATGTGATTTGAACCAAATGTCATTTGACTGCAAGTGCGTTGTGCTGCTCACTGGGTTTTGAAAGTGACATTCGGCTCAAATGACATCGAGCACCCGGAGAAACATTGGGGCTCTCGAATGCCATTTCTAGCACTCTCGCACACAGAGTTCCGAGTCAGCGTAAACAAATACATTACTGGCGTACTTAAAACAAAGAAAACACACCCTTAGTTGTTTACTTCTCATCCCTTTTAAATCATGGTATCGAGCTTTAATAATTCCATACTCTCAGCTTAAGTGCGAGCAAGTGACAAACCAGTGTGGTCAGACAGCACAAAGCAGCACAAAAAATCTCGATTGCGATTTATATTAGGTAAATGCAATGTCAGATCTTACGTCATTTATAACTGTGATATCAGTATCCTGCGCAAGACTGATACTAAATTTGCTTTTTGCCTTATTGTGTAAAACCAGAACTCGACTGCAGCAGTGCCACGCAGCACGACGAGCGATTGTTAAAGCTTACAAATGCCATCGAAATTGCAGTGGAGTACGGCAGATTCTGAAGGGCATTCAAAGCTCCTCATTTGATGTCAAATGACATTCTGTCGAACGAGATTTGGACGCTATTGTAGCAGGGCCTTTACGTTTGCTGCCGGAAGGTTGCATTTAGTTTGGCGCATTTTTTTAATTTTCGCGTTGGGATCGACGAAGTTGCCATTAGAACTAAGCGAAGCTCCGTCCCGGGCAGAAGAGCTTGTGCGCTATGTCAAGCAAATGCAGAGGATCGGGACGTGGAAATATATAAGCTTCCCGCAGAAACAGCAGATCGGAGGCGAAAGGAAACAGCTTTCGGACAGCTGCAGTGGAATATCCCGAACTAAAATAGAGCTGCACAAAAACTGGGCCATCAAATCGATAGATGTTCAAAGCAGAAATTATAAAAAAGCACCTCGCTTGGGTTTGCAGTAAAAAAATAGATTTCATCTCTTGCAATTCTCGAGAATCGAAATAGCATACGGCACATGAAGTTCGGATTGGCAAATGATATAGTTCCAAGAGGGATTCGGCATGCGGGATGACAAAAAAAAACCACCATCTCGGAAATATTTCATAAAACATTCTAGGTTATAGTCGTATGCACAAGGCAGCGAGTCCGGAGGCAACGCTAAAAGTTAACGCTAACGGCCCCTGTGTTGTAAAGGTAGGGTAAAGTATAATGAAGAGAGAAATAGCATGATATTCCCACATCCTTGTACGTATTCGGTATTTCTTGCTCTCTTATTGGACCGGGCTCTGACACGTGAATAGTGACTTCACATGCACCACGCCAGATTCCTCTTTCAGCGAAAAACGGCGTCTTGAGGAAAGTTTAATCACCACGTACTCGGTACGCGTATGTAAAGACAAGACGTTTTGTTTGCAAGACAGCTTCATCTGCGGCGCAATGTCCGCCAATTTGACGTATACTTGCTTCCCAAAGTCGTTTATATGAAGTTAAGGCTTGAATGGGGCTTTTAGATGTGACTAAAAAAAGCAGAGTGGCCAGGTAGCATAATGCTCAATAAAGTGGCGTCTCAAACAGAAGTTTTAAATCGAGCGAAGGCGTCTTACGAAATCTTACAAAAGCATGATTAGCAAAACGAGGTGCCTAAAAAACCCATCCAAGGCTAATTCGTGATCCCTCATCATCAACGAATCAAAGACAGACACCCCCAGCGTTGTTTTTGAGCTTCTTGCACGCTTTAAACTTATCAAACGATAAAGAAGCTATGGTTTCCTTCTTTAGAAACGGGGCCCATTTGAACAAAGCTATTCGCACGCAAAATATCCTTACACAAGTTTCTTATATACCCCAGCAAAAGTCCAGTGGTACCCAACGAAAACAGATAAGATAGCAAAAGGCACTGACAGTCATAAACTGCTCTTACGACCTCTTACGAGTTTTCAGAACCTTGGCGCTAAAATGTTGCGTTTCAAGCTCACTGCTACAAATTGGCTCTTATATAGGATACAAATCGGCTTAATACGATACAAAATGACGGCCGAGAAAAAAGGACTGGGAGGCATGACCGAATGAATTAATTCATAATAAATTGTTAATAGGTATAATTATTTATTAGGCCGGACGCCTTTGTTGAGGATCGGGTCGGGGTAAGGAGTAAAGTCTATAGTGCCTGTATCACTGTTCCATGGTCACGTCACAGTTGTAGGCCTCCTTTTCGATCTGTGTCCGGGTACAGGCAATCGAAGCCCACATGAAACTGTTTTGAACAGGCCAATCACCATAGCGCTGTTTGCCACGCACACAGGAGAGAGGAGGAAACGGCGGGAATAGGAAGCGTTTGGGCTACCTTGAATGATACCCGGGGCTTAGGTAACACCTGTGGCAGCAAATGCCCTCCATCCTACTGCGAAGTATAACGACTGCCTGTTGCCTGAGTATTACTATGCTAGCGATGCTGCGCTACGGGACTGCGACTGCTATCCTGCTTCTGGCGGCGTGCCGGTTGTTCAAGTTATAACTGTTGACAAATGGTTGTCACCGTCAATCAGGCCTGCTGCTGGACGTGGATACCGGCGTCGATGACGCGATGGCCATAATTCTAGCCGCAACATTGCCAACGTGACCCTGAAGGCCGTCACCGTCACCTATGGAAACACCGAATCTGTCCAACGCCTACAACAACACACTGACGAGTGCTCAACGTCGTAAACAGGACGGACGTGAGTGGGCTACAAATATTCGTTCAGCTCCGGGTGTTCTTTAGCTTGTGCGAGGATCGGGCAGCGTATCATCTGAACTCGGGGAGAGCTGTGATGCGAATTTCAGCAAGCTCTCAACTGCGGCGCTTGTTTGCTTTTATCTATGCCTAATTGATTACGATAATAGCGTAGGAAGCGGGTCGCACCAAAGCCTTACCACAAAGCGAAGCAGCAAAAGCGACATAACGTTGACCGTGGTGTTTTACTCGTGTTGCCAATTTTGGCATTAACGTCGTCATGGATGATTTTTGTTTGGTAGTGTAGAAATTAAAATTGAAGCAAGTACAAAAATGCCGACATTTTCTCCATAACGTTACACGTTGATTATCGCAAGAAGTGCTATCTTATTAGGTGCAAATAACAAGCTAGTTCACTTTTATCTGTTTTTGCAATCTCGCTAAGAGGACGAACAACGAAGCTGACGTCGCTACGTCCAAATCTGCAAAGTCGATAAATTTTCGCCTAACGTGGTTTATATTATGATCGAGATAACCAAAGCGCTCACACAAGTCACTCTTAACAAACGTGCCCTTGTATCAAGAGAATTACCCCTGAGTGGCTGAATGAGCATTTTGCGCTTTTTTTGCTCCTCCGTACTTTACGAGCCTTTCCATCAGTAAATGCCAGTTGTGAGCAACTCAGCCAGTTAGTTTTGTAACAGGGTTTAAGTGCCCATCCGCTGGTTACGAGTTCCTGGTGCGGTCATTTTGCAGCCACCGTTGAGCTCGCACGCTAGATTTAAATGAAATTGGCTAAAGTGTAAAAGACGTCTCAGGACACTTAAGTCTGCTTATGCACTTTGAGGGCTAAAGCCTTGCGTACGGTTGTGACGGGTACCTTTTATACCCAGGTCCACCCGTCGACACAACAGCCACGCCATTTAACATTACATCAGCCTTGTTGTATATTATCCACCTTAATCTACATAATTAATTTTAGCACACCCATGTGTCGTAATTTTTTTTTATCTACCTTAATCCCGTTTTGCTAATTCTTTTTGTCAATGAACAATCGATAAGCCTTCTAATTTACATAATCCACCTTAATAGAACTGCATGCATCACGCCTAATTTATTCATTCTTACCCTTAATCCGACCCTAAAGCATCTTACTTATTGATCCTATAAATACTAATCGACTATTATTCCATCATAATTTATTTATTCTACCCTAGGGATCCTAGTTCATATTAAACACACATCACGCCACAGTATGCACACTTAAAAATGAAGTAGAGGTTCCACTGACAAATCCAGAAATAAAAAAAGACGTTTAGGGAGCGCCATGGCTCCCCTGTTCGCACTGTGAACAAAGTTCCTTGCTTGATTTATTGATGATTGTAAAGTTTAACGCGCCGACGCAACGGAGGCGATGAGGCGCGCCGTAGTTGAGGGCTACGCATTTTTTTCACCACCTGGGGATCTTTAACGTGTGCCGAAACCTCGTACACACTGGCGTTTTGCATTTCGCCTACATCATAAAAGCGGCCGCCGCGGCCGGAATGGAACCCGCGAGCTCGTGCTCAGGAGCCAAACGCCTTAGCCACTGTGCCACCGCGGCGGGTGTATTGTGAACAAAGTAGGCACAGCGCTCTCGAAACGTTATTATTACTTTTGACTTGGCCTGTGACCTCCACTCCGTCTTTTGTATTATGCTACCTGACCAGAAGACGGTATGCCATCCAACCATCGCCGTTTTCTATCCTTACTGAACTTTACTGTTAATAAATAATCAGAAATAATTAAGTTTTGTAATAATTATAATCATAACTTATACACGGCTGACATGCTTTGGTTCACGTTTGACCTTCCTTGAGTGGTTGTATAGTACGTTGAGGCGCCGTGATTCTACTCAGCGCTTCCGCTAGGATCACGCCACCGAGCTGCTCCAGGTGCGATCGTGGAATGTGAGCAGGAGAGCGGAAGCCGCGCCTGCGCACAGCCATGTCAGAGAGCAAGACGAGCGCGCTCCCCGATGGGCCATGCTAGCCACCGTTTGTAAAGAAAATGAGATAATTAAAAAGAGTTGTTTCCGTTCACCCAATGGCTCTCAAAATAAGTAACATGATCATTCAGCGTCCCCTTCTAATGAGGCACATCTCTTGCATTATTGAAGTGTAAGAGCACACGATTGAAGAGTACAGTCGTCAAAACTGTTAACAACAACAAAGAGGGAGGTGCCTGCGTATGCACACAGCCGCAGCCTACGATAGCGCTCGGGATGCTAAGCCAGGCTTTGCGCATGCGCTGAAGCAACCGAGTGCAGTAGGGCAGCATTGTGAGTGCCGATAACCAGGCGCCAAAGATTCGGCTGTAGCAATCGTGAGCTGCCATTCTTTGCGTAGGGAGGCACCTTGTGCTTTGTTGTTGTTGACAGGTTTGACGACTGTACATTAAGTGTACACTTTTAACGAGCGGAATGCGTAGAGATCTAGATGGACCTTTGCCGTCATGTATTACCAAGCTTGCAAAGATGCTGTTGAGCCCAGCCGCGTTAGGAGGAATGCTCGGCGGGAACTTGCGTTTGCTCGTAATGTAGACATGTGTGATTTTTTTCAAAAATAGTCTTGCTTAGGTAACTTAAACTCGAAAATTTTGGTCTCTGTTTGTCTGTCTGTAGCTGTCATACTTCGATCCAGCCTTCCGGCCTTATAGGTTTAAATGCTTGAACGAGATGTTTATATAGGCGAAATTTCTGTAAACGCCCGAAATCAGAAAACACGCCTCATACTTGTTAACATTGATCAGAAAAATCAAACATTAGCCCTATTTGATGCAAAACTACGTTGCGCCGCTCCTATTCCCCGTGTTTTTCAACTATATATATATACATACTGCTTATTTTTGCGATATGAAATAGAAAATTAGGGGTAAAACAGTTTTCACCAAAAAATATATATATATAAAAACACACTTGCGTCCTTCGCTCGTGCCTCGTGGCAGCATTATAGGAAGTCACACACTAACGAATGGATCTTGTAAATTTCGCTCGAGCAATGGAACGCGCCAAAATTGAATTGACTGCAGCAAACCTCCACCTCGTTTATCGTGGGCTGGGCAGAGAATGGAGGCATTAGAGTGGTAGTGGTGTCAGGAATGTTGTCATTTGACGGCAATTGCACGAAGTAAGGAATATGCGGCCAATTTTTACGGGCGAGCACCTAAGGACGAAGCTTGTTCGCGTCCGTGCTCACGGCTCGGCACCGTGTAAATCGAAGCATCGGGGAACAACAGGTTTACAAAAGGTTAACAAGAACAAAATAAAGGTTCACAGAAAGCTAGAGAGAGAGAGAGAGAGTGGGGAGGGAGAGAAGGAGAGAAAGACGGGAGGAAGAGAGAGAGTGCTCCTGGAGAGCCGTGCAGTGCATGCGAGCATTGGATTAGAATTGATTGGAATGATTTGGATTGAACTGGATTGGATTAGATTAGATTGGAAATCGTTTTAGCAGCAGTAGCACTCTCCCGGGTGATTTACTGTAAGAACGATGCTCAGTGCTTCGCCGACTGGTTATGATGAACTTCACGGAGATGCATGAATTTTTTTATATGACATTTATTTGGCTTTCTAAACCAGAAAACGTTGGTCATTCTGTTTGTCTCTCTGTCTATCTGTCTGTCTGTCTGTCGTTTTTTGTCCCTATATCCAGCCTGCTGGTCAAAAGATAAATTGCGAAAACAGGGTTTATACAGAGAAAACTTTTCCAAACAACTAAATCAGGGAGCTCTGTCGTGTTTCGATGACATTTGCTGCGAAGTAAGCAGATACGCGAGCAATTATTTTAGCAAGATGATATCTGTAGCCACAAGTGCCTTCCGAAAATTTTCCGCATGCGCATGTTTTGCAATAAACCTGTGGGTACATAATTCAATATGTTACTGTAAGGACACGCTGAGCAACAAGCTGCATTTAAATTTCGTTGTTAGCGAAAATGGTGGGCAGGAGACAGAGAGATACCAACATTATGTAACAGGTCGGGCTCCTATTGTTGCTCCCCGCACGGGGCACCTTGAGCAATCTTGGCGACTGGTACTGGCGATACCGCGGACCCCCGAGCCCCCAAACATAAGCTGGATCCAACCGTGGCGATGTGTTTATAGGTGGAGGGTTAGAAACCACGAACGGTGGCCGTCGGAGCCCAGGTCAAGCTCCGGCGGATGGGCTCCCTGTCTGTTCACCAGGCAGGGAGCTCCGGGACCTCTTTGACTACCAGGGTAAGGTCAAAGAAGAAAGTACCCCCGTCTCCCTGCTTTTTCCTATGCCATATGGATAATTCAAACCCCCCCCCCCCAGACGTGATCGGCCCCCGAAAAGGGGCCGCACCGAAGTTTCCTTTCCATCCCTTCCAACAATCCACATTCCGAAACCTGACAACTATCCTCCGATTCTTGGTTATCGAGGCAGTTGAGAAAACAAACCCTGTTTCTTCCATGTCCGTATTCTTGATCACTAAGTTCCTGGAAGGCATCCTCGGAAAATCGTTCGATGCTAAGAAACTCCGTACCGGCGAAGTGCTAGTCAATGTCAAGACGCAGCAACAAGCCACTAACCTCCTGTCGCAAACCTGCATGGCAGATCTGGTCATCAGAGTCACTCCCCATCGTAGTCTCAACAGCTCTCAGGGTGTGATCTCGGAGGCTGATTTGTTGAATGAGACCGAAGCTGATCTGTTGGAAGGCCTGAAAGATCGGGTGTAACTGCAGTGAGGCGTATCGCTATCAGACGAGACAATAAGGAAATCCCCACAAAGCATATAATCTTGACATTCAACAAATCAAACTTCCTGAGCACATCAATGCTGGCTTCATTAGGTGTGGTGTACGTCCGTACATACCTAACCCGCGCCGCTGCTACAAGTGCCAGCGATTCGGGCACGCTACAACTTCTTGTCGCGGCAAAACGACCTGCGCGAAATGCGCCGCACATGACCACCCTACTGAAAACTGTGACTCTACTACCTTCACCTGTGCAAACTGTCAGGGGCCGCACGCAGCATGGTCCCGCAGCTGTGAAAAATTTCAATTAGAAAAGAAAAATCATTAACATCAAGGTCACTGAAAACATCACCTTCCCAGAGGCGCGGAAGAGGTTCGCCTCTTTCCCTCTGGGGAGGTACGCCGACGCAGCTCGCCGGGGGCGGAGCGGCATCTGGTTTCTGCGGGGACCCAGTACCGCGAGTCGGACTTGGTCCCGCCCCCCCCCCCCCCCCTGGGTTGCCTCAGGCAGCCCAACCCGCCTCCGCACCGCTCGCTGAGCCAGCAGCGGCTGTGGGGGCAACCACGTCTGTTGGAAGCGATGCTGCATCCTCCACTTCCACTCCAGCCTCCCAAACCACAGGCGAGGGCGCAGAAGAGATGGACATGGGGGAGCCAGCGGCAGCTCCCACCCCCACCGCACCGCCTGCGCCATCCTAGGCGTTCCTGAATCCCTCGGTGGTTGCGGGCAAGGAAAGCGCGCCCCAAAGGGTTCGCGGTCCAAGGAGCCTGATCCCTCAGGCGCTCCGAGGACATCCGAGGATGAAATGGACGTCGGTCCGTTCTTGTCTGCGGTGCACCGCAAGGAACGCGTCCCGACGCCAAAGCCTCCCGACAAGCCAAAAAAGACGAGAGTCACAGCCCCGAAAGACGACACATAAACAACACAGTCCAGTAGCTCCGAACACTTCATAATTGGAAGAGAGAACATAGTACAATGGAACTGCAGAGGCCTTCTGAATAATCTTGACGACGTGTATGAGATTCTGCATACCAATCAGCCAAGTGTAATGTGTGTTTCAGGAAACACATTTGAATTCTAAACACACAAATTTCTTGAATAGTTACCTGGTATACAGGAAAGACAGGGATGGCTGCACACACTCTTCTGGCGGTGTGGCCATAATCAGTCCGGAAATCCTTAGCATGCCACCCTGTCACTTTAAACACTATCCTTGAGGCTGTAGCAATACGCTTAATAATATTTAATAGGTTGATAACGGTATGCTCCATATACATTCCTCCTGATGTTACACTTTTGAGCTCTGACTTCGAGGCGCTGGTTGACCAGCTGCCCGAACCATACATCCTTACAGGCGACCTTAATGCTCACAACTCTCTTTGGGGCTCTTCCAGAACGGATGCCCGAGGTCGCCTGATAGAGAAATTCCTTACATCTTCTGGAGCATGCCTTTACAACAATAAACAGCCTACATACCATAACATAGGTCACAACACATACTCATGTCTTGACTTGGCTATTGGCTCCGCAGTTCTCTTTCCTCTTCTCGAGCTGGGGTGTGGGCACTGACCCATATGGCAGTAGACCATTTCCCCACCTCACTAACGTACATAGGTAAAGGCCCATGCAGTCCATCTTCCCATAATAGGTTCAATGAAGCACGAGCTAACTGGAATACATTTACAGAGACATCCAAACTACACCACACATCCATAGGACACCTACACGTTGAAGAAGCTACCCAACTTCTCACGGCGCACATCCTCGACGCCGCCGAAAAGTCCATTCCCCACGCCTCTGGTGCCCCGCGCAACCAGCGGAGGCCGTGGGTGGAATGAGGACTGTAGGCGGGCGCGAGAGGCCCAGAACAAGGCGTGGGGTATCCTTCGTCGGTACCCCACGTCGGGAAACCTCCTCGTGTCAAACGGGCCAAGGCATTAGGAAAACGTGTGCGCCGTGGGGCAAAACGAGAGAGTTGGCACTCCTTCTTGACATCCATAAACTCGTACACAGACACACACAAAGTCTGGACACACACACGTAAACTCAAAGGACAACAGACACACAGCCTGCCCCTGGTTAGTACAACAGGGGACACACTGGAAGACCAGGCTAACACACTTGCACAACACTTCGAACACGTGTCCAGTTCAGCACACTACACAACACTTTCATGAAACACGAAACATCTGCGGAGAAGAAGTCACTGCGTGATAGCAACAAGTCGCACACTTCCTACAATTCTCCTTTTTCAATTCATGAGCTGAAGGCAGCCCTGACAACATGTAAGCCTTCAGCTCCAGGTGCAGACAAAATCACATACACCATGATACAACACCTACACTCAGACACCCTTGAAACACTTCTACATATATACAATAACATATGGCTTTCGCGGCACATCCCTCGCTCTTGGAGGGAGGCCATAGTAGTGGCTTTCCTGAAGGAAGGGAAGGACCCTTCCTCTCCCGCTAGCTATCGGCCCATCGCCCTTACAAGCTGCCTGTGCAAGCTCCTCAAGAAGATGATAAACAGGAGACTTGTGTACTTTCTAGAGTACAACGGTCTTCTCGAGGGCTGCCAGGCAGGCTTCAGGGCGGGGCGATCTACAAATGACCAACTTGTCGCCCTTGAATCATACATAAAGGACGCTTTCATTCACAAACAGTTTTGCACAACGGTGTTTTTTGACCTTGAGAAGGCCTATGACACCGCTTGGCGTACGGGATCCTCAGTGACCTGAAGTCTTTCGGTTGTTTCGGGCCATATGCTCAACACCCTTGCTAGTTATTTGTCCGAAAGAAACGTTTCGCGTGATAGTAGGTAGCGCATTCTCAAGAGTACATGTGCTAGAAAACGGCGTTCCGCAAGGTGGAGTTCTTAGCTGCACTCTGTTCATAGTTAAGATGAACTCCCTGGGAAGGCATTGCCACCTACAATTTCTTATTCAACTGTATGTAGACGACATCCAGGTATATTTTAAATCATGCAATATGTCCATCTGTGAGCGTCAAGTCCAGCTCGGTGTCAAAAAACTTGCCAGCTGGGCAGACAAGAACGGTTTTAAACTTAACCCCGAAAGAAGCACCTGTGTTGTCTTCTCCAGGAAGCATGGGATCCATCCGGGCCCAGACATTATCCTTAATGGCCGTATCGATTCCTGTGAGGAAGGAACACAAGTTTTTAGGTGTGGTGTTGGATGAAAGGCTTACGTTCATCCCTCACATTAAACAATTGAAACATAAATGTCTAAAGGCTCTCAACATTCTTAAAATCTTGTTCCACCAGTCCTATGGAACGGATAAGCAACTCCTGTTACGTATTTTCACAAGCCTCGTGGGGTCTAGATTGGACTATGGGAGTGTTGTTTATGGGTCAGCCAGTAAAACAGCACTTAAAATGCTCGAGCCAGTGCTTCACTTGGGGCTTCGCCTCTCTTGTGGCGCATTCCCGTACGAGCCCTGTACAGAGTGTTACGCAGAGTGTGACAAATGGTGCTTATCACACCAGCGAACCTATGTTGACTTGTTATACGCCTCAAAATTTCATCAATGGACAACCATCCTTTTAAACCGGTTTTAATGATACATCCACATCGAAGCTCTTTTTAAATCGCCCATCCATTCCTGTTCCCTTCTCGCTCCGAGTGAGGGACGAGGTCACTATTCATGAGGTCTCCTTTGTAGACACATTCAAGTCATCTATCACTGATCTTGTAGCACCATGGCATCTTCGTCCTGTTGCTGTGACCTGTCTTTCCTTAAAATACAATAAGAACAGGACACCAAAAAGTGGGATTTTGCAGCATTTCATTTATGTGCAGGATAATACAAGGCTGCAGAGTTTTTCAGCGATGCATCGAAAACGTTTCCACTGCAGTGTCTTGTGCGGCGCATGGGCCGAATTTCGAAGCATATGGGACAATGAATGTAAAGACAAGTATTTTTTACGGCAGAAGCATATGCCATTTTTCTTGTTGTAAGGTCACATAGTTGAACATCATATTCCTAAATCCATGATCTATACAGATTCGCTGAGTGTCGTCCGTACATTATCATCCGGAAAGCCATCGAAAAACCATGTAGTTAACCTTGTCTTGAAATCAATTGTGTTGGCATATTCTTCAAACCTTGAGGTGACTGTGTGTTGGGTGCAGGCCACTCTGGCAATCGGCGGAAATAAACTGGCGGATGAAATGGCCGCCAATGCTGCACTCCGAAACACAGTAGACATACCAACACTACCTTACACAGACCTCAAGCCACACATAAGACAACACTGCGCAGAACATGGCAAACACACTGGAATGAACAGACAGACAACAAACTACATGTAATAAAGCCACACTTGGGACGGTACACATCTGACTCACACAAACAGACACACTGAAGCCGCCTTGGGTAGGCTGCGGATAGGGCACACCCATGCAACGCACTCGTATCTGCTGACGGGATCTTCTAGACCCCAGTGCAGCAGGTGCGGAGAGGCCCTATTCCGTAGTGCACATACTAATCACATGCAAGGCACTTCACACAACACGTCACAAACACTTCAGAGAAGTTTACAGACAACATGTTCCCCTACATCCATCAATGTTTCTAGGTGACGATGCAATGGTTTCTGTGAAACGTGTCTTTGACTATTGTCAGATATCAAGTTTTTAAACCACATTTCCTATCACGCATAATCAAATCTGGCCCTATACACCAGCCATCACCATATCTTTAATTGATTTTATTATGTTCGGCTTACACGTTGTTTATACCTACCCTTGTGTGGTAATCCCGTCTCTTTATAAATAACCTCATCTTTGGCGCTCTTTGCCCTCGTTGGCCTTGCGCCATATTAAGCACTAACATCATCATCACAGTCCTATTGTTGCTGATTTCCTGCTCTATTTTCAGGTGCCAGTCTACAAAGGGGCCGATAGATCCATCGATGGACAGTCGGACTACGCAACAGTTTACTTTGGGCCCGACAACTTGGGAGGGCAAGCGTGCTCTACCCGATAGGCAGAAACCCCCGCTCCTGATCCACAAGCCACGCTTACCTCAAGGTTATAGACATTGTCAGGGCGAACCCCTGTCGGACACACGATTGTTGCGATGGCCCCGTTAACCAACCTTGCCATTGCTCTTCTGGTGGCAGCCGGACTTTTTAGAGAACGCCGAACACCTGTTCATCCTGGGCGGCACGCTTTACGGTAAAAAAGTGTGGTTGATCCTCCTGTCGTAGGAATCGGTAAAACTCGAAAGTGAAATGTGCAGCGAAATGTGCAGCTGAGCACGATTTGCGGGTCGAGGGTGTCTTTTGGGTGTGCTTGGCGAGGCGACGTCCTGCTGGCGGGTCGCTTCGGCAAAGGTGTACTGGCGTCATTTCCGTGACTGATATGACGGCAGTGAAATATTGGTGTATCCCGGCATAAAACACTTTCGTGTTGACATATAAAACCCGGAAAGCGAACAACCCTAAGTATAACGTACTCTTTAGTACTAAATGTTTTTCCCCGCAAGAAAACCCTGCGTGCAGGGGTGCACCCTTTACAGGCCGCTTGCTCCGTTGTACTGGCGTCATTTCCGTGACGGATATGACGTAAGCGAAATCTTCGTGAATCCCGGAATAAAACACTTTTGTGTTAAAAGTGCGAGCAGCACTTGCTCCCTCAATTAGTGGGGCTAACTTCAGGGTACCCAACTTCGGTCTTATAGCCGTGGTTTCAAAATAGCCGTTGTGTACGAACCTTGCTCTGTGTTATTGACTGCTTAGCTTCTTGTCGGTAACGACCATTGTATTTATAGACTGTGGTTCGTACATAATGCGATCGTTAAAAGGAAAAGAAGGAGCTCTAGCGATTGTAAAAAAGAAAGAGTGAAAGACCATTTCGGCGCCCTTCCAACGTGTGGAGAAATAGTCGGCAGAAAATTATTCATTCCTAGGAGGGTACTTGTTTCGGAAATGGGTTACGAACCAGGGACCCGTAAAGTCAACGCATTTGCTTTAGGTTGAGTAGAACAAGTTGGGCGCCCCAAATGTTCGATGCGTCCGATGACGCAGCTGCGGCGCGTCATTACAACTTAGTTTGGCCAGAACCCTGAGAACAATGCTTGCCAATATTTCGCCCCACATTTCTACGGCGCGCAAGAATCGCTAGTAATATTACACCTAACCCTGTGACACCGAACAAAAGCCTGCTTTTCTTGCAGGTATTGGGAACGTAGGACCTTCGCTGGAATTCAACTTTTTCACCGATCCAGAAGCTGCTTTGGTGGTTCTGCAAAGAGCTAGTTGCCCGGTCACTATTGTTCCTTGGGAGGCTGTTCTTCAAGCTACAGTGCCTTGGGTTAGTATTACCTCGAATATTTTTCCGAGCGGGGCCAACAACACGGAACCATAGCGCAGACAGGTAGCGGGATGACGACATGCATTCCCGAAGAACACTTGAGCAAAATTTTGTATCGCCATGAGGAAGCGGTTCTGTGTACGCAGATAACTCTTCCTCGCAACCCCATCAGCATGAGTTAAAAAACCACGTTAGAGAGGAGTATGAAGTAAGGGGAGAGGGTGTGGTTGCGTTTATCTTTCTGGTAGCAGGGCAGGTACGCAGCTAGTTAGTGCTTGAAGTACACATTAAGCGATAACGGCGGGCAGGGAAGTATGGGTGGGGAACGTCCACGTGGCAATGGTAAACTCGGGGCGCACGCTACCTCGAAATGAAAAGGCCACGCGCCATAAGTATTGCCGAGGAGTAAGGAGCTTTGTATCAGCAACGCATCGAGCCAAAACGGGAACAAAAAAATGCAGCAACCAAGCAACGGTAAAAGAGAAAAACTGTTTACGGAACATATAAGGAGAAACACACATGTACACCGGCCACACGTTACAGCTTCGCTGGTTAACCATCTGTGCAAAGACCATGGGCTCATTTTTGGAGTGGGAGCTATTCTACACTATATCTTTCAAGGTTATTCATGGCGTCGCAATTACCTTCAGCCGCCGTCATGCGAGCTTAGGCCTTTCTTTTTACCGCTTTGCATGCTGGGAGCTTTGCTGCCTGAGTACGACGTATACGCAAGGGTGAAATGGCTGGTTCACTTACTCTTACTGCTCGGCTTGGGCTGGGCCGTCTTTGTGCGCAGCTCAGCGCAAGCGATCCATGTATGTAGGCGAGCGTTTAGAGACTGCATATAAAAAAATTCACGGAAGTTCGTACTCACGCACAAGACTTGAATGGCGAAGCTAATGTAGGTGAGCTTTGCTGGACAGATAGTTAGGTTTCAGTATTATTCTTTGCTAGTAATACTCGTCATATGCGTCGAAGGGGTAGTCGTCTTCATCACCATTGTCGACTTCCACAAGCTCAACTGGCGAAGCTTGCACTTAATTGGGGAAAGCTTATCCATAGCGAAGCTGCAGGATTTCTTGATAGGTGAGCGCTGAAGGACACAATACCACGCATTTGTACAAGTTTGAAATTGCTTATTTACATGTTCCGCCGTTTCTCTGTTGCTCTGCACTGTCGTAGTAGTAGTCATCGTTATATTCATCTATATCGTCCTGTTTATCATACCAAGGATTACATGTGCGGTAGCGCTTGACGACAGCGCTGGACTTCAGTTTTGTGCTTAAGCCACTGCGCGTGGTGGGAACGCTCGGGCGGGTCGCCACTAGGTACGCGTTCAGCGAGCGCTCGGCATTTTTGTGGTATTTTTTTTCCTGCGACGGCAAACTTATGGTTTGTACAATAGTTCAGCTGTAAAAACTCTGTTGACTGAGTTCACATGAACGAAGACTAGAGAAACACAATGTGCAGTCATGAACAAATGAAACGCGATCCCGGAAATATGAACGAAACGATACAAATAGAGTCATTTCTTTCCATGCAGGTCAAACTGGCGCGTTGTTTAATTGCAGTAAAAAATTTAGGAAATATGTCTTTACAAACGTACCAATATCCCGGCATTATTGGACCTCAACGAACAATATTTTAAAGCGGAAGCTCTGTAAATGCGATAGATAGCGTCCTGTAAAAAAACTGACGCAGCTTGTAGTTGTGCAAAGCTGCAGAAACAGCAGAGCTGGGGGTTGACCTATCTTCTCCCCACACTGACATCGGATCCCAGGAGAGAGCAAGCAGCTGGACCCCAGCTGTGCAAAACAGTTCTGGACGGCACTGTAAAGCCTACAGCCATTAAAGTATGAACAGTGTTTTATTCGTTAGTAATCTTTGTTGTACCTTCCGTGGTCGTCTTCCGACAGCAAATCCGCGTGGGAAAAATTGTCCTGCGGGACGTTCCCACCCAGCTTAAACCTTCACGCTTTAGTCGACGCTTTGATCTGGTGGCCGTCCTTAAAGCGCGGACGAACGTGAACTATTTTATTGTCTTTCTTGCGAGCGGCACGCGCATGCCTGGAAGACGCCGGGGGCTCCACGTAAAGTGCGAGGTCACGTGCGCGGTAAGCGGGAAGGGGGGTGGTAACTATGACCTAGTCTTCTGACGAAGCCGCACACAGCGCACTCTGCAGTCAGCAACCAACAGCGAATTCGCTGTAAAAAAATGCGATTTACGATACTTCCTAATCTGAATTTTGTGCGCAAAGCGAACTGCAGTGTTCTCGGTCACAGCGCATAACTGCTGCGTCTGAAAAAGTTATCGCGCAACCAGTGAACGCACGGCCGCGCTGCGCTACTCCGCCGTTATCTCGCAGCGCGTCGCCACCGCCGAGCATGTTGTTGGAGATCGCGTTCGAAGCTCCCGCGCGAAGGCACGTGGTTCGGATGGGCCACGTGACGAGAAGGACGAACCAAGGACCAAAGAACGTGCAGCACGCAGTGAGTGCTGGTCTTCTGTGGCGCAGCGTCAGCATATTTCCTCCCGCTTACACTTTCGCCATTCTTTCTTCCTCCGCCTTCCTGCGCGGTTATCTGCGTCGCCACTTCGTTCTCGCGGATTTCTGGTAGCGCATTGCCAGCAGAAAGCGACTCGCGCCGGCTGGGAACACCCCAGTTCCCCTGACACTTTCGTCACACTTACCTCCTCATTCTGTCTTCGGTGTCCCCTTAGTTCACTCGGTTACAAGGCATGGCGCTGCCGTGACACCACAGTGTCGGACGCCAAAGTGCTGAGCACTAAAACTATGCATTTTCCCTTTAACCGGTTTGTCGACTGAACAGCTTTGATAAGATATCTGGATACATGGGGCGTGCCTGAAACCGGTCTCCCATTGTGTCAAAAGGGTTACTTGAAAATCCAGAATGAGCGGTTCCAGATAACACAATGCATGCATCGACCATTCAGAAGGAGCCCAATAGCATACCTTTATCTCATAAGCCACGTATCGGCATACATTTAGATCTGGTGTGTATGCATTTAATTATGGCGCGAAAAATCTTGGCATGGGCTTCGTTCGTCGTTTGCGAATTGGGTCTGTGAAGGTTTGTTGATCGATTAGACAAATTTTAGCGAAGGTCTCTGAGGCACTTTTAACGCATTTGTTGTAAAAAAGCTTTCAAATTTCTTTCTGAAGGCAGTGTAAACTTTTTATTTTAGGTGTTGTCGTTCGCATTTTCGTGTACGCATTTCATTTGTTCATAACTGTAACCACACGAGAGCGCAGCTTTGTCGGTTGCTTGGCCGGCCGCTTTTGCGGCTGTTTTTTTTGTTTCCTCAGTCTGGCCACTGTTATGGGACGTCCTTTGGCTGCCTGTCGTTTCCCTTCAGCGCAAGGCGCAGGACGAACACAATCATCGTGTACAAACAGCTTGAAGACACGCTGCGAAACCTCAAAATATTTTGAAATCTTTTTGAGCAGACCTTTTTTGCGCAGCGTATTTTCGCTATCGTCGCCTACGTGGATATCTTGTTTTCCTTATGTAATGACGTCTTGTATATACCTTTCTAATTATAGCCGGAAGAAGACAACGCTGAATGCTAATTTTTGAAGATAATTCTTCGCAAATTCTCTCAGGAAGCAGCTGCCGGGATGCGCGTCATTTCCTAGCAATTTGTTGTGTTATTTTAGGTGCGATTTTGTACTACTTTGACAATTTGGATAAGGCAGCCTGTACGGTTTAAAAATGTGCCATATATTCCCAGCTGCAACAAAAGTCTAACTATCGCAACCAAACCTCGACGGTACTTCTTGCTCTTAGTTTTTAGAAGATATATGCGACAACAGAGTGTGGTACAAAAAATACTCCGGCGGATTTCTCGTTTTCTCATTACTGCAGAGCAAGACTTCGTAAGGCAAAGTATGCGAAACAAAGGCGACGTTGGCGCTCAAAGCATGGTCTCGCTTATGTAAGTGCGTACGTGTGCACGTTGCGTACGTGTGAGATTCCAAAGATTACGTACAGTCATCCACATGCTTAGCTGGAACATCAAATTTGCCTTTAGCAATTAATATCCCAAACATTGTTACGAAAAGCATTGAAACGAATGTGGAAAAGTTAAGTAACTCCTTAAGTTCCCAATAAATGCAGAAGTTGTAGCTAAACTACTTTACACAACGCTAGAGGAGACGATAATTGGGTAATGCGTGAGTTCAGCTAGGACTGTGGGTGACTGTACGTATTAAAGCAAGCAAGACCGCCCGTTGTAACCGTAATAATGTACAAAGGAACGAATGTACGAGTATCCTAATGCACAGCCCTGGTGCAAATTTGTAGGCTCCGTGATTTTCGTTGTGAACGAATTCCCCTTCCAAGTAGCACTGCGGAATCCATTCCAGGTACGTTAACGATCAACTCTTACGGTACCCTAAGAAAATCCATGAACCATACACTCGGTAAAGGCAGAAGGACCTGTGGAGCTCAAATCGAACTGTATGCGGCGGCCTTTGTATTCAATGACGGAAGAAAAGTAAGATCCCAGAATGAAGCACGGTAACTTGCATCGACGACGAAGGCCAGCCACAACGGGGAGAGCTAGTGGAAACTTACAAGCTACGCTGAGGATTTCGCCAAAAAGACAACGGTAAGGCGAGTTGACATGGCCAGGGCAGGTAGCGTGCGGCAAATATGTGAGATACATCTTTTGTCCACCAGAATATCTACTAATGTTTTAAAATTGCGTTAATTGACGATTAGTGTACTCAAGACCATATCGAAGTGTTGATTCTATAAGCTTGAAGTTCAAATCATTTTAATAGTATGCGACTTGGGTGGTGACTTTGTGCTAATAGCACAAACACAGCTCGTTTGTTTTCTACTTACTCGCTTTTCAAAGAAACGTGTAGCTTCAGCAATGTTTGTTCGCGCATATGAAAGAAACCAGTGTTGTACACGTTCCTCTAAAATAGCAACGAAAGCTCGTTCCTCGTTCCTTCCCAATTTTGAAACGAGTTCCCGTTACAAGTTCCTTTATTGCGAAAGGAACGCGTTCCAGTTCCACTTCGAAAATTGGAACGTGTCGTTACATTAACGTTACAATTAGGTTTTTAAATTAAAATATAGCGTCGGATAATCCTGGGGCGAATTTAAGTGAGAAATTTAAAACTCACATTGAACTACGTATATTATACGAATATTAACACCGCCGGCAGCAGATTATCTGGAGATAAAAATAATCAAAATAAAATCTCCTGGCGAATTTTTTCAGGCAGCACAGTACAACCTCCAGACGGCTCTAGGACATTTAGATGCAGGATGTTTCGGTGCGGAAATTTCGGTGTACTGGCATATCGGTGTACGGGCGTTTCGGTGCATGGACATTTCGGTGTACGGACATTTCGGCGCGCAAACTTTTCGGCGACCAAATTATCCGCTGCTTGCCTGTTTGCGACAGCTGTTATGTTTTTATTTCCGCTTAACGTGGGTTATGGACAACAATCTGAAGCAGTGAAGTTAGTTTTTGATTTTTTTAGAAATTCTACATTTATATATTTTTGTTTAATACCTATTCCTAGGGACACCTGTTATGCAGCCGATTGAATTCTTTAGCACACGTTTTTTTTTTTCATTTACGACAGGTTGTTAATTTATATTCGCTCTTTTCTAGCTAAGACAATTAACCGGTGTTTACGAAGGTCCGACGCCTTTTTTGTATTTTTTTAATTACACGACCTCAAATTACATAAATACATGCACACTCTCAATATCCAAAACGTGTGAAATATTAGCTAGCCCCCCATAAAGCAGAAAACCTTATGAAGGTATTACGTAGGCTGGGCTGCCTTGCTAAAATGAATTTGCAAACACTGGTCTAGGATATTTTCGTGGAGGAAGAACGGGCCTTTTTGAAAACAGTGGCAGCTGCTAATGTTCTAGATGTTGATTAAGCGCGTACGGGTTGTGCATACAAATTGCACCCATCCTGTTCGGAAAACCAACCATCGTTTTACGTTTACACGCCTACATTCACCACATTTTAAATCTTTGTTCTAGCGCCCCCCCTTTCCCCCGTCCCCCGCCTGCACGCTCGAATCTCGACCAGATTTCTTTTTCACTCATATTATTTTCGGTTTAACCTGAAAATCCTACAGGCGTGGCGGAGTTCACGGTCTCCGAAGCCTCACCGCAGTGGTACAGGAAAAAGCTTTACATTCACCAGAGCTCACGAAATCTCTATAATGTGCAACAAAAAGCCACCCAAAAAGCCGCTGAGAACACAATGGCCACTGTCGTTTACTGGCTACGCCCTTCCGCGCGTCGCGGTCATGCCGATGGCGCCCCCGCTCCAAGAATCCCTCTTTCTTCGCCTTCAGTCTCCCCATTGGGAATTGACTCCAAGTCGCGCATATCATGGACACCCCAGGCATACATTGCTTTCTCCCATTTTAAGGAGCAAAAAAATTGAATAGGCTAGTGTGAAGAGAGCGGCAACAGTCGTCTTCAAGTTTTCGAAGTCCAGTTGACGTAATAGTGAACCACAAGTGAACCACAACCCTCTCTCTCTACCAAGGGGGCTGGTAGGCGGCGGGGCTCAGCATTCCCCTCCCCTAAGTAACGCCACCGTAAGTGCGATCGTTGGTTGGTTAGTTTTAAGTAGAACCGACACCGAATGCAACAAATACGAGATTGATTGAGAACATAATTAAAACGGAATGCACACGCTCCTAATCTACCTCGTTTTTCTGTTTTTTTTTTTGCGCGGAAGTTTTACCGGGGGGGGGGGGGGTAGGATGGACTAAAATCAGCAGCGTCTTGCACCGCTGGGTGAAGTGAAAGCCAAGCGCTTTGGTAACACCTAAAGGAGTAGGGTTGTTCACATGAATGAAAATATAAAAAAAGGTTGAACGGATGCGAATTAACAACGTTAATTTTTACCATCTACTAGAGAAATTGGGTTTTACGTAGCAATGCTCTGCCAGGGTTTAGCGTCCGACACCGAAATCTCCGGATACCGTATTAGACAATCTTTCCCCGCCAGGGACCAATTCTATCGGCCAGACGCGTGTCCTGGCCTCCCCAGGCAAATGATGAAAGGTGAAAAACGTTCTCGCGGCTACGATATTCACCCGTCGAACGCCGCGTAAGTTCAACCAGCATGAAAGTAAGCACAAGCTGCGGCCATCTGCGTGGTTATTCTTTTGCCCTTGACCTTCGAGGAATCACTTACGGCTGAAGGGGGGGCAAACTGACCAGCATATATGAAGAGAAACGGTGCTGCAACTTGTGGATTTTTGTACTCGAGCCTTGGCATCAAAAACAGCCAAATCCTAGCGAGGCAACGGCAGGAACGCCGTTCCTGCCGTTCCTTCAAAAACGTAACGAGTTACCGTTACAGTTCCGCCGACACTTAATGGAACGGTGGCGTTCCTCCGTTCCTCCAAAAAGGAACTAGTTCCAGGAACGCCGTTCCTTGTAACGCCGTTCTGTACAACACTGAAAGAAACGTAGACTGCTGCCCTTATAAAGCTTCGCTTTAACTGTGGCGGCCAGGTGCCGGCAGAGATGTTCTACGATATTGACAGTCGTTTGGCAGCTGACCTTTTTACCGATACCTGCGCGTGCGATCAAGTGCACGAGAGTAGGTCCTCTACGTACGAATGAGTGGGAGAACCTGAAAGCGGGTGCGCCCGTGTTTGTGGATATATGGTTGAATCCCACACATTTACTCAAAATTTGGGTCCTGTGCAGCGAAAGGAGGCTGGGCAGGCTCGGTGTCATGGCTGCTCGGTGCGCATGCGCCATGCCGACTGACGGCGTCATAGTTAGGGTGATCTGCAGTCGTAGCAGGACGTCCTAGCAACCTGCTTCAGTCCTTCGCAGCAGCCATGGGGACATCCGACTGCGGGCGGGTACGCAGGTGGCGAGGGTAAAAATATCGGAATAGGGAGAGCCTTAAGGGCGCCGGCGTCAGTAGCCTGCTTTGTTTTTATCGTTCCTAGCTTTAAATGCACGAGATATGCAGCAAAAGGAGACTTGACAAACTTGTTTACATGGCTGCTACACTACAATGATTATTGCTTGAATGCCAAGGTTAGTATTTCATGACGAATATTGTTGTATGGCCCGACAGGAGATTTAACACCCATGTAATATTCTCTCTTTAAACCACGCACCTTGATGTAAGATTTTATTCTCAGGAATATTGTTCGTCGCTCGTGTCTATAACATCCTAACTAAGCTTGAAGTATTTTGAAAATTAATATCGAACCAATCTGACCCATGTAGTGGTGGTTACCAAAGGAAGAGGCGAGAATATTAGCGTGTTTTTCTTTCGCCTGTTGCTTTAATTTGCAGAGCACCTACACAGCATCACCAAAAAGACAGGGCCGCTGCAGACGTTCTTGCGGGATACCACCAGCTACACGGTTCAGTGCTGTCAGCAAGAGAGCCTGTTTCAATGTGGGTGACTTTCTGGCCGTTCTCGCCGCAACGGTTCCCGAGAGCGTCCAGGAGAGGGTAGTGCACCGCGTCGACGTTGAACTTGCAGGCACCTATACCCGAGGACAGCTGGTGCACGCCTGGCAGCCCAAAGACCTCCCCACGTGAAACGCAACACAACCATTGTGAAACGCTTCAATCCCCGCATCGTCGAGCAATACTTCAAGCAAGTTTTCGACCCTCCAGCTCGCGGATAGAGACATCCGATTGTTGGCGTATTGCCCAGGCCAGGTACAACTGAGTGCCACACCAACGCCTATCCTTCCGCTAATTTACTTTTCTGGCGTTATGTGGAAATGTACACATCAGGGCCACCAGAGCCTCATCACTGCAAGCTCTGCGTTCTACCTTGCGCACTGTACGTGATCCCCTTGTCCTTGCCAGACAGTGGACTTGCACACTATGAATAAAAGGCTTTACTAAAGCCATTAGAAATCTCGGTGGGCATCCACGTCTGCTTATATGGGGGATGTGGAAGCATAGGTTTGGCGAAGCCCCGTTGCAATAAATGTCGCAGGAGTTGTGGATGTGGGTCCAGTCCATGTCGAGTCTGGGAGTAACAGGGACGGACGGAGTTGCGATTCCCGGCGCGGCACGGTGTGAAAAACACGAGACAGCATCAGTTAAAACCAGTCGATTGTAGACGCATAGAGGAGCAAAAGCGATTGCAGTGCACAGCTCGGCGTAGACACTGGTTCAGATCAGGAAGAACAATGCGTCGCAGCCAATTAAAAATTTTATTGCCACACGATGCGAGACCAGTTTTGCGTTTAGTTAGCCATATATGCTTTCCCACAAAAGTAAAGCTAATCTTAACGTTCACCTGCACATAACGGAGAATGACCGCCAGCTTATATTGTGTCAGCATCCGTTTTGGTCAACTATCCCAAGATTCTATTCTTCTTAAGTTCTGGTCAAGCAGCATACAGAAAGTGCCTAATAATAGCATGGTGGACTATCCCGGCGGGCTAAACCAATGATCACTACTGCAAGAGGGACAAGATTATTTCGTTTCATGGATTTCCCACAGATAGGATATAAAAAATTCGCAAGATATCTTTTCTGGGATTTCCTAAGACATCTGAAGCACCTATACTCCACGGCAGGATGATACTCATCGTGAGGGATAGTTTGTCTCGTATTATCAAGCGAGTATTTCCGTACTGACTAGTACGAGCTGTTTCCCATGATTAGCACTCACGCGAGACATCCATTGATACAACGAGTCCGAAGTCACGCGGAAGTAGACTGTAGACTTCGACAGACGTACTAGACCGTGCAAGGTCGTCAACGACCTCCGAATGCATCATAGAATTTCGCACTAATATATACTAGAGGGAAATCTGGCGCCACAGTCGCGGGCCGTCGTGGGCGCCGCAATTGTAGCTAGCGACGTTCCTCGCCTACGTAGCTTGGCTACAGCCACGTGGCTTCTTTTTTGTCTCGAAACCAAAATCAAGAAAAAAGGGTAACCAACGTTTTCTTGTTCGTCTTGCATGAACCTTCTGAACAATTCCTAAGAAATAAATCTCTCTGGACATTCCATTTTATATTACAAAACAAATTTCAATAATAATTAAACAGTAATACTGTTGCTTTTTCAAAGCAGAGGCAACTTTTCAGCCTCTTCATGAGCCACTCCAAGGTCCAGTGCAACGTGCCCACCCGGTACATGACGCAACGTTCGCTGAAGCGCGGGCCCCTAGACAGTGGCGCCAGATTTCCCTCTAATATGTTATAGTAATCAAACTCTATGGAATGCAGGGCTTTGGTTAATGGCGGCTAGGTGTTGAACCATGTACCCGGCACCATGCGTCGCTTGACTGTGCCTGAATAGGAAACGTCTATACGCTACCCTGGACGTCAGCAAGGAATCTCTGGGGATCGGCCCGTTGCTCAATCGCATGCACGAGTTAGCGCAGTAGTAGTACACTTTGCTTCTAGTATGATTACGGGTTGAACTCCCCCATGAATTCCAGTGTGGTTTTACCCACCTTATTTATATTTAGAGCGTCGGCCATTCTGGAACGACTTTAACCTGGCACGCAAGATGACGAAGGGCGCTTTTCATGTTTGGTGAAAAAGCTAGGCTTTATGCTTAATATTCATTTCATGTTTTTAAAGATTGATAGTCTTTCTTGGCCTACTTACAACCAGAAATTTTGGTCTGTCGGTCTGTCTGTCTGTCTGTGACCCGATTCAGCCACCCGGCCAACGTAAAATAGATATTGCGCTATTGTATTGTTGAGCCACGAGTCCCCGAAAAGCGAAACTCAAGGCGTAAGAAAACTGTTTATTGGCGATGCGGCTAGCTTCCGAACCGTCCCCTGCCAGATTCGATGCACGAGCTCTCGTCCCTTTTTCTACTGCCTCGTCGTCTTCGTGGTCGGAGGAGGCAGCGGGTCGAGGGATTGAACATACTCCAGGCCCCGGCAAAGGTGTTAAGTAGCGGCAAATTCAAACGGGCAGAGTCTCTGGATAGCTCTGGTGGTGACAAGACCATCCTGCACCTTGATTTGCACGAGCGGATACGGCCCGTCCACGCTTCTGTAGACTTCTAGTATACCGAGCCAGCTTCCACATTTTACGAGGCATTTTCTCAGCATAGACGAGCACGATGTCCCCCACGTTAAATTCTGTTGCCGTCCTTCGGGCTGTAAAATGGGCTGATCGCAACTGAAGGAGGTACTCCTTCTGCCATCTTGTCCAGAAGTTTTCCGTGAGTCGCTTTCTATACTGTTGCCTTCGGAGAGCGTCTGTGCGCGTTGAAGTGGTGGCGACATTCGATGCCCCATGCGGTAGAGCTGTAAACCTTCGTCCGATCAGGAGGTCGGCGGGCGTTAACGCACACGGTTCACCTATGTCCGACTCGATGAATGTTAATGGTCTAGAATTGATCACAGCTTCGACTTCGGTAAGAACTGTTGCTAGTTCTTCGAAGGTGAGAAGAGCTTTACCCAGAATTTTTCGCAGTGTTGTCTTAACAGTTCTCACGAGACGCTCCCACCACCCGCCCCACCAAGGGGCGTCAGGCGCGATGAACCTCCAAGCAACTTCGGCGCTGCTGATATGCCCAGCGACGCCGTCTTGTAGGAACATCCTGTGAAGTCGCTTGACGTCAGATGATGTTTTCCTGAATGTCTTGGCATTATCTGAATAAATGACTCGAGGTAGGCCCCTCCGTGATACGAAACGCCGGAAACACATCAGGAATGCTTCTGAAGTCATCGAACTGACCAGTTCCAGATGCACTGCTCGTGATGTAGCACATGTGAAAAGAGCTATGTAGCTCTTGGGGTTGTTAGAGGACCGTATGTAGAGTGGCCCTGCGAAGTCTATCCCCACAGCTTCGAAAGGATTAGTCGATGACAAGCTGTGACCAGGAAGAGGGGCAGCGGGAGCACTGCCTGGCCGTGTTCGGAACCGCTTTCCCAGGTAGCAGCCATGGATGACCGCGTGACTAGGGATCGAGCTTTGTGAATCCAGTAACGTTCTCTCAGTTGAGTTAACGTGTCCCTCACGCCCCCCGTGCATAACTTGAAGGTGGGATCTTACTTCAATTAGTTCCCGAAAACGGTGGGTATGGTGGTAGAATGATTGGGTGTTTCACTTCTTCTGGAACAGGTATTCGTGACCGACGACCTCCAACTCAAAGTAGCCCATCGGAATCCAGAAAAGAATTGAGTTCAGTGATTGGTGAATGAGCCCTTTAAAGTGGTGTCATTTGAAAGGCAGTCGACCTCAGTTTTTATAAGCTTGAGATTGAACCAGCTTGGCCCAAGTACTTTTCGGCCCGTATCATTTCTTCAGCTGTCACTGGGCGCGAGGTTATTTCGAGGCGTCGGCAGTGGTTTATGAAGCGGAAAACCCTCGCCGTGACTCTAAGCAGCAAAGGAAGCCTGCTGTATCGAGCAATATCAAGAAGTGGTTCGAGTGCTTCATATTGAGTAAACGGGTGCGATTTGGGCGGTTACCGCTTCCTTCCTCCCAGGGTTCCCATTCAGTGGTACAGTCGACAGGTAGCAATGGCCAAACATATTTATCCGTTAACCATGCAGGGCCATGCCACCAAGCTTGGGTTAATAATATTTTCTCAATGGATGCCCATGAGTTAACCGGTCTGCCGGATTCTCTTTTCCAGGACCACACACCTTCCACTTGGTTGAATCTCTAAAACCCTGTTCGCGACGAATGGCTTCCACTTGACCGACGCACTCTTTATCCAAGTCAATGTGATCGTAGAGTCTGTCCAGAACCTGTAGTCTATTTTGGAATCTCGCAAGAGCCTTGGCCACGTATGTAAGAAGTCTTGCTCCAACCAATGCTACTAAAAGCTCTAGTCGAGGGAGGGTTACTTTCTGGATCGGAGCTACGCGTGATTTTGAAATTAGCTAATGTCCTAGTGTTGGGTGATTTGTGGACTATGTAGACAACAGCTCCGTATGCTAACGGGCTTTGCGTCGCACAAAACCGTTCTCTAATTCTCTGTAGGGCGAAGGTTCACCATACACACCTAGGAACGGTGAACAATGTTGATTTTCGTATTGACGCGCACATTCGTCCCATTCACATTGCAGATCTTGCGGTAAGTTCTTCGTCCACGCGATGCCAGCGTGACCAAAGCTTCTGGAAGAGCATCCTTGCCGCTATGGTGAAAGGGCCAACAAATCCGAGTCGGTCAAAAACACGCGAAGCCGTCCTGCAAGACAAAGCGTTTTGTGTTTGCTCTTGATGTCAAAAAGTCCATCAGGTTATTCAGAACAAAACTGAACGTATCCTTCGCGGGATCCCAAGTGATTCCTAGGACATTTATTCGTGGATTCTTCAAAGACAACCATTTCTTTGCTCGCCGCCCTTTGTTTTTGCTGCAGAAACTCCCTGACTTGGTCCGAGTTTTGTCGTCCAATTCCTCAGTGTCATTCCTGCCGCCTCCATAATTTCTTCCTCTTCATACAAACCTTGATGACCTCCTGTTCTGTGGCGCACCAGTGACCGGGTCATCGACGTAGAATGACTCGCTGGGCAATTTGGCCGTTTCAGATTTTTCTCCAACTGTATTCTTTAAGTGGTGAAGGATTGTTGCGGTAAGCAGGAATGGAGCTATACATGTTGCTCCAAACGGAACTCTCGTCATTCGCCATTCCTGGAGCTTCATCCTCAACGTACTGTAAGCTACTTCCTTCTTTTAAACCAGAGAAATCGGAATGCAATCCCTGTTATCTTCTTGATAGATATCTGAAGCTAGGCTTTTTTTCCCTATGTCACCCATGATGGCGATGGGGGTGAGTCCGGAACCGGAGGAGAATTTTTCCCATTCTTGGTACAAGTTGTCTCTTTTTCAAGGCATTCATTGAGTGATTTGCAACCCTCTGGCGTGTGACGACGCATCGAACACGATCCTCACCTTTGTGGTAAGGGCCTCATCTCTAATGACTTCTCTGTGAGGCATGTAGTAGAGTTTCTCTGGGTTTGACGGAGGGGTTTCTACTACTTCAGCGTGTCCTGATTCGAGGTACTCGCGGATCGTCTTGTCATACAATTTCAGCAGTACCTCATTCTTGGATAGCCTACATAAGAGTCGTTGCAGTCTTGTGGTGGCAACCTGCTTGTTGTTTAGAGAGCTCGAAGCCGTCCTTCCAAGGGTAGAGCAACCTCATACCGCCCATTTAGGAAACCAAATGGTCTTTTCGAAGCGCTGAACGGTTGTGCTGTGCTGGAAGCATTCATCGATTGATTCCGATATACCCATGCTCTCAAGCTCCCAAAATGGGTGGACAATCTCGTCTAACTCTACTGCATGTGTTCTTAGCACGTAAACTATCATGCGTGAGGTTTTGCTGGTTGTTGCTAAAAGCGGTTGTGGTACCCTGGAAGCTCCATCCCAACTTGGAATTCATTCCAATTAGGCTTTCGTTTTCTTCAAATCTCGAGACTTTCTCCGGTTAGCGCGGGTCACATCTGGTCTGAACCTATTAGCACGCTTATGCCATCTGTAGTTACGACGGTCGGCTGCATCGGTTCATCGGCGATGTTTTTCCAGGACTTTTTAAAGGTCGCCACAAAGGACGACTCCATGCAAGTTGCCCAAATGGTCGTGGCAGATGTGGGGTATCACAATTGCCCGCAACAGAACTTCACTGTCCGTGAACCTGGCATGTAGCCGGATTTCTACGACGCGACGTTTTGTAGGTGGTTGGGTCGTCACGTTAGCGAACGTATCCAGTGCAAATCGTGGTACAACCAATTCTCCTCGGCCGAAGATCGCACATAGTTCCTCCTCCGTCACAAAGGTGTGCTGGCTGCCACCGTCGAAAACTCCTCTGACATACCTGCAGGCATCGTCACTACTACTGCCCAGGCTCGAATGGTTTGAAGGACAAGGCTCCGCAGTTTCATCGACCACTTGTGAACGGCTTCTGTTGGGATCACACATACTCGAAGCATGACCGGCCGGTGGACTTGCCACATGACACTTTCCGGCGACAATCTCGGGCTCGGTGCCCTTTTCATTTGCAGCGGAAACATCTCATGCCCTTGGCCAGAAGTTGCTTCTTTTGCTGCAAAGAATATCTGCCCTGCAGATTTTGGTCCCGTGTTGCGTCGACTTACAAAAATCACCGCTCACGGCCGTCTTGTTGGAGTGGTTGTGCAATACGGACGATGTCGCTTTCTGGTCACGGAAATGAAGCCCTTGCCTTCGATGTGATCTGGTATATGGGTGCTGGCCCTTCTTGCTCTTAAATTGCTCTTCTCTAGGCTTTCCAGCTCCATGCCAAGGAAACGTCAACAGGCGGGTCGAGGTCAGTCTCTTCTTGAGAGGCGTCTGCACGATGGGTAGATGCTTGAGCAGCAGACGTGCGGTGGTAATGGACGACAATGTCATGGGGTAGAGCCCCGCAAAAGAATGTCGCAGAGCATCGATGAGAACGATGACTTCTTTACACCCACAGTCTCGATGCCTCGTATATTGACGAGCAGAGCTTGCGTAGCCCCACTGTGTCGCTGGATGTCTCGACAGGATTCAGCATGCGCAGTCTGGGCGAAGTACTCTTGCTCAAGACGCGTCTTGTTGCCAAAGCGTCTTGTTAGTATTCCGATAGCATCCTTGTAGCAAGCTTCTGTCGTTGGTAAATCGCTGACAGCTGAAGCACCCTATCCCTTCAAAAAGAGAGTCGAAGATAATTGATTTTCTCGGGAGACAGTAAAGACCGCTGTCTTGGTTGATCATCTGATCAAAACTGCTCCCAGAATTCGTTCCACTTGCACAAATCCCCGTAGAAGGGAGCGATGGTCAGCTTGGAAGGCTTGCTCCTTTTCTCTGTGTAGCGACGACTTGAGGATTCGGGTTCTCAGTGGTCGTTGAAATGACTGTCGCAGACTGTGACAAACGAGTGCTCCTGCTTTCGCGTGGACCTTTCAAAACCTGTCGCGTGGTTCAACACCCGTGAATCAATGAACACTGTCGCGTGGTCTTGATACTCAATCACGCTGTTGTACTCAGCCTGGAACGCGTCGTCCTCGATATAGCTTTCGAGCTCATTGTTGATCTTGTTAATTCGTCGTTGTTCGTTTTAAGCCTTTCGTATAACGACGTCAGTTGGTCTACCGAAGCGCAACTGTCCATCAGAATGGCACTTGCCTCGTTGATGAGCTTGGTATTCTGCGCCCACCTCGATGCTCGCTTGCAGTTCTGTTTCTCTATGATGTTCTGTCTCCTCGAAGCCCTCAGAAGGACCCGGCCATAGTCCCGGGTATCGGCACCAAAAAAAATGTTGAGCCACGAGTGCCGAAAAGCGAAACTCAAGGCGTAAGAAAAATGTTTATTGGCGATGCGGCTAGCTTCAGAACCGTCCCTGCCAGATTCCATGCACGAGCTCTCGTCCCTTTTACTACTGCCTCGTGGTCTTCGTGGTCGGCGGAGGCAGCGGGTCGAGGGATTGAACAGTCGTATATACTCTCAGCCAAAGGTAAACGTCTAAGCCCGGTTTATATGTCCATACTTGTCAACTTTGTTGAACAAGAATAAGACATTACGCAAATATAAGACAAGGAAATTATTACACAAGGGATAGTTTACAGTGTTCCATTTATTAAAAATTTGATGGATGCTTGGTTTTTCGTTAGCAAATGATATTCTACATCTACTGCACAACAACGCGTACCGCCTGCTGCTTCCCGCGCCAGCCTCCTGGCGGCATAGGAGAAATCACGTGACAACTGCAAAGAAAGGTTCCAGTTAGCTAGGTTCCACGTTCTGTTTGGAACGCACGTGATGCACGGCCACGCGGTTCTATGAGTGTTGTAGTCAGCCGCCATCGATTCACAGCGCGTCTCCGCCGTACCGCAGCGCTAGAATCAAGGTAACCCGGCCAGTAGCAGTGGAACGCGGTAAATTCAAATTGCCTTGAGCAAACTTTCAGTACGTTTATCTTGGGATGAGCGCGACGGGTACTAGGAACAGCATGAGAGGTGAGCGAGTAAACAAAGGGAGGCATTTTCTTGGCAAAGTGTCTACAAAGACTATCCTCTTTTGACAACATTTGCAACGAAAGGAGCAGATACGCGTCCAATTTTTAAAACTTTGGCCTGTATGTACTTGTACTACTTTTCTAAGTGTATGCATGTCTATGCAACTCCTCCCAAAATCTGTGCGTCTGTCTGTGAAGCGTGACACTATAAAATGCCCGATATTAGGCAGCTGTTAAGGTATCCAGGAATGTCTCTCCCGATGCTGAAATTCGCTGCTCCCCGTGGTCCCTCAAAACATACTATTAACACAACAATAACCGCATTTGGGGGATTAGAAGAGGCGTTTATAAACTGGCTAATCACTCAATAACGTCTACCAGTAATAACATGGACTGTGGCATCATTTATCACATTTTCCGTGTGGGCCAGCCGCTACAGATTTTCACCTCTAAACACAAATAACGTCGTGGCATGATTTATCTAATGTTTTAGTATATGCCCTGCCGCTACACATTTTCAGCTTTAAACAAGGAAGCGTCACTTGAGATGCTTAAGCAAAAGGGTGGTGAAGCCCCTTCAAAATTACGGCAGTAGGTGACACCCGGCTGTCGGTGACCAATCGCAATGCCTTGAAACATTTATCACGGCTGGCCTGTAGAGGTCGGTGTTTTCTAGCCCTCGAATATTTTTATTAAAAAGGCAACTTCAACCAACTCCGTCCAATATTAATATGATGCATTAAACCTCGAGGGCGAATAGTGGAATTGTCATTTTGTAGTGGATGAACCCTAAACTTCTGGATAAACCCTATACAACTTATGCTTGAGTTGTTTCAAAAGTACAGATGCCGGCAGGCTTTGTCTCAGGACATCCAACGAGTCTTGAACATTCTTCCCGTCAAGAGCTCACACCGTGGCCGACCTGTAACTTCATGTGGTGTGGTAATGTAGTAGAATAGGAAACCTGAGATCTGCGTTTGGAAGTTCCCAGAACCAGACTTCTTCAGTTTGTTCTTTACAATTTGCACAACTCGTTAAGCTGTACAGTTTGAGGCAGGGTGATAACGGCGGTACGAGCATACGGAGTATTCCATTTCGAGTTAAGACTCAAGGCACTGAACACTGGTGAAGGCAGGACCGTTGTCCGAAAATATGTCATCAGGCAGGCCATGCTGAGCGAATGCCATTTTTAAGGCAGACATGGTAGCTTCTGCAGATGTGGAAGACACAGGAAAGACTCCCATCCAGTTTGAGAACGCATCCACAATAACCAAGAACGTGTGAGCTAGAATGGTACCCCAAAGTCAATGTGAAGCTTGACAGGGTCGTTGAGGAAAAGGCCACGGCGTCTGCTGAACCGGACGTGCAGCTCGATGTTGAGTCTGGCACGTCGCGCAGCTCTTCACACAGTTGGCAATGGTCAATGTCAATGCCTGGCCACCAAACATGGCTCCCAGCAATCATCTTGCTCTTCTCGATACCCGGATGGCTGGCATGAAGAACACCAAGAACTTGGCCTGCAATGATTTTGGAATCACGACTCTTATCCCAGAGTAGGCGACCCTAATGGAGACTGCGTTTCTGCGCTTGTGGTGTTGTAGGGGTTCCACTCTGGTTACACTGGGAGGCTTTCTCCTTTCAGAACAGAAAGAACACGATGACCCAGAACTGGATCATTTCTTGTGGCTTCGGCCACAAAACCTGGTGAAAGGAGTCGCGGATATGAGTCCTCCGGCAAGATTTAAGCAGGTTATGGTGATGCAGTGGTGTCCAGTTGGCAGAGGCTGTTTACTAAGAGCAGCAGCATGGCCGAGCTGTTTTCCAGGCCTTGTATGCAAGTTCGTACTTGTACGCAGAAAAGCTTCAGAGCCCACCTGACCACTCGAGGCGAAGCTTTGCACGGGAACGGGCTTGTTGGCATCCAGCAGTCCAACAAGTGGGCTTGTGGTCAGTGTGTGCTTCGAATGAGATGCCCCACAAGTACTGGATGGGAACCGATCCTCACAAACGCTAAAGCCAATGCCTCCTTGTCGAGTTGACTGTAGTTTTGGTTCTGCTTTTGACAAGCTTCTAGAGGCAAAACCAATGGGATGTTTCCCGGGCCATCAGCATCTTTGTGTGCCAGGACTGCACTTATACCACAAGGCGATGCGTCGCAGCTGAGGCAAATATCGTGGCAGGGTTGAAATATACAAGCACTGGAGCTGATGTCACCAAGTGCTTGCAGGCAGTGATGCATTTTGTTGTTCTTCTCCCCTACTCCCGCTTCTTTCTTCACAATGAAGCAAGTGCAGTCGGCGAAGGGGTGAAGAAAGGATTGGGTAAGAAGCGGCTGTAAGAAGTTGACAAGTCCCAAGAAACTCTGAAGTTCCTCGACAACTTGTGGCACAGGAGCATGCAGCATGGCTGCTACCTTGTCAACGTTCGAGGAAAGGCCTTCCTTGCTGATGATGTGCCCGAGATACTCAACTTGTAGCACCAAGAAAGTGGCATTTTTCAAGTTTCAGCTTGAGGCCAGATTCCTGAAGCTGGTAAGCACAGCATGGAGTTGCGAAGGTGCTCAGCATCGTTTGCGGCCAATTACAAGAATGTCGTCGAAATAGACTGCTACATGTGACAGTCCCCTGAGCAAGTTCCCCGTCTCACGTTTAAGTATGGCAGGAGCAGATGAGACGCCAAAAGGCAAGCGGGTGTACTGAAACAACCCCATATGCGTCGAAATGGTGACGTACTCTCAAGAGGCCTCGTTAAGGGCAACTTGCTGGAACGCATCTCGCAAATCCGATTTGTGTATTTCTCACCTCCAGCAAGCACAGTCCACAGATCCTCGATCCTTGGACTGGGTTACTGCTCCACTGTTGCCACTGTGCTTATGGGCGACTTCCAAAGTCACCACAGATTCTCATGCGTCCACCACTTTTGGTCACAGGAACAGTAGGTGGAGCCCACTTTGCTGTCTTGATTCGAACAAGAATGGAATCTCTACTCAATCTTTGGGTTTCTTGAGTGACTCCACCTGTGAAGGCATACGGCAGTGGGTTTGGCTGAAGAGCCGAGGCGGAGCATCTAAAGGAACATCTAGAGAAGCTTTAGCACCTTGAACGTACCCCGGCCTTCTTCAAACACTTCGGCATAGTCTTGGAATAGGTGTTTCATGTCGGAAACCGCGTGTACGTTCACTTCAACGTCAGAAAACCACGATGCCAAGCTCACGCTTCCTGTTGCATCCTAGAAGAGTGGGCGATCCGTCCCGGTGATAAAAATAGGCAGGTCAGCCTCCATGCCATGGAACTTCACGCTGACGTCAGGTTTTGCCTTGAACCTTTTTCAGTTCCCCGGAATAGCCTCACAGATGCACTTGTGAAGGCTGCACAGGAACCGAAGGCAAAAGCTGACGATGACACGACTTGGCCATGACGGAGACACGTGCCCCCATGTCCACTTCCGTGTGGAGCGCCTTGCGGAAACGGTCAAAAGTGACAGTAGAAGTCGGAGGTGGCTTGGCGTAGTCAACTTGCCACATGCCCGAAACTTCGGAAGATGAAGTTGTAGCGGCGTCCTCATCGCGGACAGTATTCACACGATGACGGTTGCTCGACGACGATGAACTTCGTGCCAAGAACGAACGTGCCCTGGAAGGGCTGTTGCTTTGGGGTTGGCTGTCCTTTCGTCTCGTATTGCATACCTCCATCAAGTGACCCCGTTTGTGGCAGTAATTGCAGATTGTCTTCACGTGCTTGCATTTTCATGCAAGGTGTCCTTCCTCGCAGCGGCAGCAGGTGATGCCCCCCGAGCCCGATGGGACACGGTGCGTCGTGAAAGCGATGATTGTTTAGCTTGGGCTATCTCGCCTGCGTCCCTTTTTGCTGCTTTTATTGCCAGGGCAGTCTGCACGGCGTTGTCGAAGGTGAGGTTCTGATTTTTCCAGCAGTCTTGTTTTGTACGTCCTGCGTTGTTTATGCCACACACAAGCATGCTTTCAAGTTCAGCACCGAAAGTTTCAGTGCTGGGAAAGGCTTTTTAGTGCTGCTATGAAGTTGCTGACGGATTCGCCTTTCGCGCGAACACGCGAGTTCAAACGAAAAATGCTGCACGACAGCAGATGGCTTCGGAAAATAATGGCTTCCAATAACTAAGAGAATCTCGTCCAACTTCTTGTCACTGGGTTTGGGCGGGCTTGACCAAATTTCGGAGCAAAGCATACGTCTTCTGCCCGCAGAAGCTTATGAATACGGAAGTACGCTTTTCTGGGGCGACATCTTTGGCCAAGAAAAATGCTTCGAGCCGGTCCCCGTAACACGGCCGTCGCCTCCTCCCCCTGGAACGGCTCGAGGTTGCCGAAACTTGGCATTGTGAACGGATGGCAGAGCGGTGCGGGAACGATGACTCACGTGAAACTTTCATCCTCGTCGCCAGTTGTTAGATGTGTCGAAGTACGGACTGCCGAGTGGTAGAAGTGACTACCGCAAACAGGAGTAGGCCTCAGGCCTGCGAAAGACATAAGGAGATGCTGAGCCGTTTGCCCAGAACAGAACTGTGTTTATTTTTTACAAACCGGCCCCTCGCCGCTGTGCCAGGCTTGCACGGCTGAACACAAAACTATCAGCGACGCGTGGGGGGCGCTGCACACCAATGACCTAACATTGGTCTGATAAACTCAGCACCTTTTTCTGAAATGGCGTCATTGGAAATCTTTTTTCCATGTTAGGGATACACGCATTTGTCCTGCAAAAGCTTGACAAAAAGAAAGTCGAACCACTTTCTAACCATGGTAAATGGCTTGAGCTAGCTAGATCAAATAACCATTGTGTTGCCTTGTATTCATACATTTACTTAGTTTCTACTGCAGACATCCATAAATGTTGATGAATGGATTGAAATTGCCCCTTCTATGCCTGTGGACATGCACTTGGTAAGATAGTACATAACATATTTTCATGTTTGTGTCTGGAACCTTACTTATGAATAAGGGTTCCTGGAAAACTATACAATCCGTACACTGGCACAACTGCACCACATTCAAACTACCACTCACCCCTTGACTTGTTTGGTTGAGTTCGGCACGCCTTGAGAAATAACATATCTGGAATTGATTTTCAGAACTACGGTTTCATGGAATGCATTGTGAGGCACACAAAATTGGTAGAGAAAATTTGAGTGAGAGCCGAGAACGCACTTTGCGAAGGAGAAACAGCGCTGTTGGAGGGGGGTTCTGGGAGGGGGCGAGGAACCCTAGAACGTTCTAGACCCACCTATACTCGGTTACAAGTTAAGAACGGCACCGGAAGTTGCCCTTGCACCTCATCACCTCAACCGGCTGCTCCTCCGCTTGGCCCAAAGAGTGCGTTACTGCGAATATTTTTGGAAGCACAAAATAAAAGAACCCCCCAAAACAATGGAAGTAAAGTTCATGTTTTGGTATTTAAAAATTTAATGTGAGATACATTACCACAACTAAAGTGTACCCTCAGTAAAAACCCTCGGTGCAAAAATGACAAAACAGAACCTTTTAAGAAAAAAATAGCAATGTTCAGTTTACTTTTTATGACTTACGTGTTGTATTTTACACACGTATGCAGTATTCACTACCTTTGAAATTACGAAGTATTAGCGTATAGTGGCCTTTTTGCTTCGCGCATTGTATTTTTGTCCCCACATTTTCAACCATCTCCTTCTCCAACATGGACGTCTCATACGAGGTCGATTTTTTGGCAGATCATGACTACGCAGTGCCACCTGCAGCCGCATTTGTTACTGTTTCTTCGACTACAGATTCTTCGTCGCGTTTGCGGTCTGGGGCGAGTTCACCTCCCCAAAGAGCCCATCAACGCCGAAGCATCTGTACAGGAAGAACTGCAGCGGCATTGTTCTCTGCCGCCACGTTCAGCATACAGTTTTGAACGTCTACATGAAGCTGCGAGAGGAGCACCCGCACGTTGGCGTGAAAGAAACTTGCCGCACGACAAGTGAGTACACCGGTGTCAGTTTCCCGAAGATTTTGGACATGAAATCCAAAGCGAAGGCGACGGGCGGGAAGCTGACAACACCTTCGCGGTAAAGGCCCGGAAGCGAGAACTGCAGACGCCGCACTGCGATGTATGACGGCTTCACTTTGTGCGCGCTGAGAAACATTGTGCACGATCTCTTCCGGCGCAACGAGCCTCCTACTGCACAGAAGATTGCGGAAGAATTTCGGAGGAGTGAGCATCTCCCCAGCCTTCGAACGTGGACCATCCGCCGCCTCCTGAGTGACATCGGCTTCGTCTTCGAGAAACGCGAACGAAACTCGATGATGATCGAGTGTCAGGACGTGCTGATTTGGCGGCAGATGTACCTTTGCCAGATCGCTGAGTACAGGCAGCAGCACCGCAAGGTGTTCTACACAGACGAAACTTGGATAAACGCTGGCCACACCGTGACGAAGGCTTGGAGGGACGAGACAGTGAAAACGCCTGAGGACGCTTTCCGCGTGGTTTGACAACTGGCTCAAACAGCCATCCGGAAGAGGAGCGCGGCTGATATCCCCACATCGGCAACGAGACGGCTTTGTTGACGGCTGTCTGTCCGTCTTCAAAGGAACGAAGTCGGGAGACTATCACGAGGAAATGACGGCGAGCATTTCGAGGCTTGGTTTGACTCTGTTCTCACTAAGCTGCCCCAGGGTAGTGTTGTCGTCATGGACAACGTGTCCTACCACTCCAGGCGCCTGGAGACTGTCCCGACCATGTCCTCACGCAAGCCTGACATACTAGCCTGGCTGACATCAAAAGGTATCCCGTGTGATGCAACGATGACAAAGAAGCAGCTTCTTGAACTGATGGCGTCAGTGAAAGACCAGTTTGTGAAGTTCAGAGTTGATGCCGCGGCAGAAAAGGCTGGGTGCGTCGTTCTGAGGTTGCCACCATACCACTGCGAGTTTAACCCTATCGAGCTATCTGGGCGCAGATGAAAGGTGAAGTTTCTAGGCTGAACACTGACTTCAAGCTCCTCATCACAGCAGCTGAGAATGTTTCTCCAAACAACTGCGCCAAGGCTGTTGAGCACGTCATTGGCATTGAGGACAAGTGCCGAGAGGCGCGTGGCTTCAGCGACCATGTGGAGCCAATCATCATCAGCCTCGGGGAGGAAGACGACGACAGCTGTTGAGAGTGCAGATGTTAACCTCTCCGGCATCGAGCAAATGGAGTGAGGTTTACAATGCTGATGTCTTCAGCTCCGAAGCTCCAAACGGGCTCTTTAAGAGCCCACCAAAGTTTGAATAGCGTTCTGCCCTACAGCGAGCTTGCCATCTGTGTATCCTCTCACTATGTTTGCTTTATGCAGCAGAATGAGCTTTTTTTTTAACTATACCAATTTTTTTTACATGGCTGATCAACATGTAGGGCTGAGCAACATGAAACCTAAAACTAAGGGGGATGGTTACACAATCTTGCATAATTGAACAGGCAATCTTGTATTATTGAGGCGACGCTCTGTAACTTTATGCTCGGCTGCCTCCGGCCTACCTATCTTTGTGGCCTCAAGCTCAATTCTCACCTTAAATATATTATCATGCGGCCACATCAGCAGAGTTGGTTTCAAGGTTTCGAGTGGTCTTGTTTACCTTTTCAACGAGTTAAGGTTTGTGAACAGCGTCAGGATTCGTTATCCGGCGATTGCTGGCCTTTCTTTCCACACGAGCCAATTATGGAGAAAAACGCTAGTCCATTGTCAGAAAAATACGTGCGGCACCGTATCTAACCACCCACTGCAAGAAGTCCCTGGTAACGCACAAGCGGTCCAGGTGAGCTTAGACATGCCATGCCGCCTTGTGTGCGGGGCGGCACCCCACTGACGTCCGAGTGCACATGAATTCTATCACTGTCCCACAAAACGAACATTAATGTCAAGTTGAGAGTGTCTGGCTCTGCTCTCCCTTGTCCCTGACACTTTACTCATTTAATATCTCCTCATTAAGAAGAAATACATTTCCCTGTACATTTCAGTGGTACTGTTTTGTGGGGAAGCGAAAAGGTCAGTATGAGCTTGCGCCTTGTCGGGGGAATGCACGCGAAGGAAACAGAAAAACTTCCCCCTCATTTCTGCATTGAAAAGGAAGAAACCACCATCTGCCCAGCTTTCATCAACAATTTAAGGAAGTCTCTTTTTCTAGTTAGAGTGGCTATTCTGGCCGCGTATGACTGCATTTAGCAGGCTAGCTTACTGTCCACCCAACAAATATTTTGACGTGGCTACCATGTGTGCCCTGCCTTTCCATAATAGATTCTTCTTACCCTTGGAACGAATGCCAACATGTTGCAACAATGCACAAGATACGCTGAATGCCACCAGGGCAAGGTTGCCTGATTAAGTTATCGGACTGCCTAAAACTTTCAGCGGCAAGCTTCAACAAGGGGGCTGTGCCTCGCGGGAGGAACAGAAATTTTTTTATATGGCTGCTACAATAATTAGCTGCTGTACAAATTGTGCTCATGTCGTTTTGTTCTCTTCACGTCTAATTTGTTGCGTTGTGCCTGATGGAGTGCGAACCATCTGCGCAGTAAGGTTGAAATTGTCTTGCAGCATTACGGACTTGCAACCCCATTTCTCGTTGTTGGCTGATTTATTTCATTTTAAACTGCTAGGAAATGAAGAGTTGCCGAGGTCCTGAGGCAAAAAACGACTTGTATAACCATCTCACTAAACCCCTTGCACCGGCAGCATTTGGGAAATAAGGTATATGGGAAATCACTGCAGTGTTCTAAGTGGCATCATATGCTACTTATGTGCTTGAAATTTGGGCTTTTTCATGGCAGCGCCACGTTGGGATGTTTTGTTCTTTCACTGAGGATGTGTACATTTTCCTCTCACTACTGGTGTGCTTGCATGTGATTTCAAGTCAAAGCTTGCATTGTAATTCAACGTATGCAATCTGTTATTGAAAAAAATTACATTCGCGGTGCGTTTGCAATTCGCAACACATCCCTGGCTTGGTGTTCCGTGTTGAATGGTATCAAAAAAGCATACGTTGCGAGTTTTGCGCATGTAGAGTACACTGCTTATACACCTGCGGTAGTGCGCTAGTGGTAAATCCGGATGGAAGGCCTGAAGGGAAGAACCTGTTGCACTCTGCATTTTGGTGTTCAGTGAACGCCATGTCAAAGCCACACAAAAACGTTTTAAGCCCAAATTATTTGTTTGGTGCGGGGCAGGCGCCTGCTAATGTTGTCTGTTTTCTAATAACTATTCATATTTATAATTTGGTACCTCAAGCTCGTATCTATGATATGTCTGCCAGTGAGACTGTCTGCATCATCCCTTGTTTTGGCACTTGAATTTGCATAGAAGACACAAACAACCTCCAATTCACTAAATATTTCAGCGCAAACGGGAATAAAAAGAAATGCTGTTTATACGTGGTGGTTCTCTAGCCGAATTATGTGTGAATAATTCACTCCCATATATAATTAGGAGAAAAGCAAACGTTTTTGCTGTTCGACTGCGATTTCTTTGAGCTTGCCCCAGCAGATGTAAAGTCAAGCAACGGGGCATAAAAAGGTGAGCTGTAACTATGATGCCAAAAATTTTCCTTCTACAGGCATTTCCCTAGTATCGTATAATTACACTCCAAACGCCGTGTGTTAGGGCGTATAGCAATCGGAAATAAATGAAATAGCCTGTTATAACCTATATTGGCGTTCTGAAAATCGCAATAGCCATGGCAAGCTGCGAAAGAACATTTTTCAGCAATAGAAAATTTACCATCCATATTTAAACGCCTGCGCAGACTCGACCAGAATTGCAATGCGTTGAGAATTGAGCAGAAGTAAGCTTAAAAGTGTTTTTCCAAAAAATGTGCAGCGCCGTGAAGCACAATTTTTACGCGCAGACAATTCATGGCCGCTTCCTGTAAACTGGAGGCTTTCTTGCCAAGACTTTCTTTCAGGCTTTCTTGCCAAGAAAACGCGTAACAGCGCGATATTAAGGACAGTCGTAGAAATGACGGCAGTACTTAGGCAATGCACATGTAAGGAGCAATAACCAGGAATAGAAAGTAATAAAATCACGCGTAATAACGAAAGCAGAAGGGAAGTTATTTTTCACGCGTGATCTCAAAGGAGCAAATCTGTTATTGTTTTTTTACACACAGCGCGCTACCGATGTGCACCTCCGATCGGCATGGCTTTTTGTGCGCACATTACTAAACACAAGAGCGTTGATGCCATATTATTACCCATCAGCATAATCTAAAAATCTAAAATGGTTCTCCGCGTCGTCGTCGAACGCGCATAATATTGCGTACCTCGCGAAATAATGCTTCAGTACATCGAGTACGTCACGTACGTATAACTGCATCGATCTTAGTAAATGGTGAATCTTGTACAAATAATGACGCGCTCGCTCTTTTACGCGCTATTTAAAACTCATTTGTTCATTCTCATGTCATAATTACGAAATCTCTCGCCGTCCACGAACTGGTGGGGTGAGGTGTGGACAGTCGATCAGTTCTAAAATGATAGATGCAAGATAAACAACCGATGGTAATCAAAGCCAGCGCACGCACACAATAACCACACCGGACACGATTCTTTTCCATGACTTTTCGGACTAATCTGCCTTTAAATTACTGCAGTGACGACAAACAAACTCGGTGAGAAAAGCAGATGATACGCCTTTACCGCGATCCTCTTTCAAAACACGCGCCCACTGACCGTAACGGGTCCGGCGCGTCGGCGGAGTAATACACTATATGAGGTGGTGCCGTTCTTAAGTTCTAACCGAGTATAGTATACGTTGCTGCATGCCCTCAAAGCTTCATTCCATCTTGCCACTGGTAACTACGCACCAGGCCCCAGTCACGGCCGGGAAGACCCAGAAGTACACGTCAATGGATGGAGCTTGAGCAGCTTGGAAATTCTGGCTCGTCGTAACAGCCGTCACGAGGAATGTGGCCACTGGTGCAGCTGCGACAGTGGGCTGCGGCGTGGGCAGCAACTTGAGAGATTGGTAGCAGATCAACAAAAGTATAACCAGAAGGTCCAACTAGTTCGAATATTAAGCTAGTTTCGGTCACATTAGTAAAGAGTTCTAAGCATCCCCCATAATTTTTGTGCACGTTGAGTCACTCTATGAGTGCTAACGTTGCGCTGGTTTTGGTAATGACTCGTCAAGGGAGGAAATGCAGATGGATGCACAAACAAAGCTGTGCTGTTCTTGTTTGGCAACCTACATGCCTAATGAATGTAACTTTAGCAGCTGGATGAGTGTGAGCAGCCAGGAAGTGGTAATTCAATGCACGGCATATGGTCATAGAAAATGTGAGAAATTTGTTTAGCGTGGTAGGAAGGGGGGGTCATTTTATTTTATATACCCCCCCCCCTAAACTTCTCCGGGTTGAATAAGATGGAGTGGTAAGCTTAGGTTTTAATGAGTTTGAATATCAGTGTGCATTCTTTCTGTGCGGACACTTTCCGTGACTTGCAATTTTTATTTGTGCTCTTGAAACCCATCCTACTTATACTTGCAAAACAAATACCTTTTAAACCTCTCTAAGAATGTTGGCAGCTAAAAGGGCTTATAACATGAGCTGCAAGAGTGACAAGCCACAGTTCTTATTCCCAATGTCATCTCGAAAAAATGCAATACCATCTGGCTTGTTCAAGAATATTGACACTGCAAAAGAACATATACTTATCTTTAGACCCATTACTCTCCGCTGTTGTAACAGGGCAAACTTTTTGCCTGAAGTATACAATGCTGATGAACCTCTACATTGCTCTGCAAGATAGAGGCATAAACATTTTTGCCTCGAATATTGTCTTATGCTGATTGATACTCCTAAATGCTAGCACGTATCTCTAGTAATATTAAACTGTCCATTTCAGGTGCATAAACGCCGCTAGATCTTCGAAGAATGTTTCGAATCAACTTGCTAATAAAAAAAGTGTTGGCTTAATGAGCTTGAGGTTTACACGTGGTCAACATTGAAGTGAGGGGGAGGGTGGGTTTCGGTTCAGGCAAGGTCAAACTCAGTTGTACTCAACTCACCTAGACGCGAGCTGCCAGGTAAGGTCCAGAAATAGAGGCAAGGTAGATGTGAGCTTGAGGTGAGCCTGCGAGGCTACTTGAGAGAACTAATTTGTCTAAGGTCAGGTCAAGGTAATAAAGCTAAGTCGTTCGCCCATCTCGGGTAATGTTCATAAAGACAGGTTCATTTTAAAGCAAAACCTTTACCTCTACCCCCAAGGGTTCCTTCGCGACCGTTGGTGTGAACAGAAAACCCCCGCGAACAAACAAAAGAATTTACTGGCGCCGCCAGGAATCGAACCTGGAACTATAGAGCAACGAAGCCAGAGCCCATTCTGTTAACCGATTCAGCGTAGTGATGCACTCACCAAGCACATCTATGGATTAAAACCCCTGCATTCGCGCTGAATGTTACGCGATAGCAATTAAAGGATGCTCACACCAACCCATGACATCTCACCTCTACTACGGCCGATGTGCTAAAGCCGTGTGGCTTCCAGTGTTCAAATAAAAAATCTCAGCTCTTTGTCGTCCGCCCTCACGCCAAACGACACCTCAATTAACCATTCAAATACTCCTTGAAGACCATACCATAACTCCAAGCCCAGCATCAAGATTCAGGCCTAGATCTTCAGGCCAACACCAAGAGTGACGTATCCGTGAAGCGCCTCAAACACAGCATCAATAAAATCATACACATGATCAGGCGAACTGCCACCTAGAAACCAGGCTTCAGGGAATCTGATGCTTTTCGATTATTTGAAGCTTTGTTATTTATTTTTTTCTTATATATTTATTTATTTATTTATTATTCATAATACCCTTAAAGGCCCTCGTGAGAGGGTATTACATAGGGGGGGGGGTACATTTCATTAAATTTCATTTCATTTCATTTATTCAAGACAATCGTCATTACAAGTTGGTCTTGGGTGGCGTGGCTATAGCAGAATGAACGCCTGACGGGGCCACGACGCCTATTCAAACAACTGGAGACAACCCATCATGCAGTGCACTAACTGTGAGCATAAAAAATATTGGCAAAGGAAAGCTAATTGCTCACTAGGCACAAAACATGTCGATACACTACAACAGTAACACACCGTGAAATCCCTTTATAAAGATACACGCATAAAGAGTTCATTTTTCGGACAGTGGAGATAATATACCATAATAGTGATTGTTTACCGCAAAAGCAGAGTAGCTTACACCAAGAAGGCAAAATTCAAGCAGAACAGAAATCACAAAGGACCATAAGTTGACCACAACAGTTGGGAGGTTTTCATTCGATATAAAACCAGACAAAACAGTAAACTGCTAAATCAAGTTTCCACTAGGAAGAGAGCTTTTATAGTTTTTTTAAAGCTGTGTTTTGAAACATCGGTTTCATCGAAACTGCGTTTTGAAACATGTGCAAAGGTACAAAAAAATGAACGTCAAAAACGAAAAAAAAAAAACAAAAGCGATGAAATTTCAAATTTAGTACATACTAAGGTTGAAGTATATGTTATAACAAGTAATTGGTAATGACAGAAAAAATAAAGCAAAGAAGAGGGCAACAAATCGTTCGAAACACAGACAAGTACACCGTGAACAAGCTGTGAAACTGTGAAAATGCAAGAAAAAATATTCAATACACTTAATTAACAAAAAGAAAACAAATAAAGCATACACTCCAAAACGAATAAAATATACATGCACTCATCACACGCAATAAGCTGAATCAAAGGTAAAAAATAGTTCATATGTGCTCTGCACGTTCTGGAAAAAATTAAAAAACAAGTAAAGAGCAAAAGTTAGATGGTGTCAGTATTTTGAATTAGTTGCTGAATTTTTTTGGTTTATTTTTCTGAGGCATTGTGCGATGGTAGATTATTCCAATCGATTGTGCGACGTGCATTGAACGACCAGAAATAAGCCGAATGACTCACAGTTTACGCGTCAACTTCGTGGTGTTGATCGAAGCGTGAAAAATAAATCCTCTCGAGAATCACTTTACGTCAAACCCCTATCTTCTTCTGCAGCACGGGAGGACATAAAGATGCCTATATAATGGTTAGAAAGGCGTTGAGCAAGCCATTTGTCCTCCCCATGAGTTGCGTCCAAAGAGAGGAAGCTTAGCACCGGCATCTAAAACAGGGTGGAAGAGCTGATAGAGGGCCATCTTTCGATCTAGAAGCTGCGAAGGAGCAGAACTGCGGCGGATCGCTGCATCCTTCACCAGATTGACTGGGCACTAGAGAATGTCACTCCGCTTGATGTACTACTAGACATTTGGCAAAAGAACTAAAGATGCTACCTTTGCTCAAAATATGAACCCCTCACACGAGGACAGTCACCGAAAAGACACGGGCTCAGCGCTCAGCACCTTCCTCAGTGGGGACCATGCAGTTATCTACACAGACGCCTCCAACATCGAGGGCAGCGGTATACGCCATCATCGTGGCTACCTACAGAACCAACCTCCTTGCTTGTTCTTCACTCAAGACTGAAGACATGAGGGCAGAAGAAGAGACAACCAACTCATGGCTCTCACTAAACCAGGGGTTCAAGAAGGTAGTCACCCATTCCCAACAGGCTACCGGAATTACCAGTCGGGTTTGGTGTCCCGACCTGCACTGCCTGAGCTAAAAAACCACTCCCCAAATGGTTCCATTCAGGTCATCTGGACACCCGCTCACGCTTCCGTGGAGGGCAACGAATACGCCCACCAAGCCTGCACTTTTAACCTCCCCTGCAATGTAGTTGCACGAGCACAGTCACCCGCGTGTCCGTTTCAGGGCATAACGCAGTATTATCGTATCCTGAGACAGACCCTACCTTCGCCTTACCCTGACTTTCCATAGAACAACAAACTACCCTACGGATCATACAATCCGGCTCCTTCCCACACCCGACGCGTCTTCACTTAATGCAACCGAATCGCTACGACGCTGAATTGTAAATTTTGCTCAGAAGTAGGAACACTCTGCCACATAATCAGGGTGTTGCGACTTTAGCCCTGAGCACCCTCCTCTCTTTCCGTCAAATATCGAACAAGAGCAACGGGAGATGCTGCTGTCCAGCCCCTCTCTGCCTACCGAGCTTCAGCTGGTGACAGAGCACAGGCGGCACGGACTGAATATGGGCTACAACCCACCGCGGGGCTCAGTGGCTAAGGCGGTGTGCTGCTGAGCACGAGATCGCGGTTTGATTGCAGGCCACGGGGGCCGCTTTTCTGATGGAGGCGAAAAGCAAAAACGTCCGTGTGATCAAGATTTCGGCGCACGTTAAAGAACCCCAGGCGGTCAAAATTAATATGGAGCCCTCCACTACGGCGCGCCTCATCGCCTGGTGGGCCTCGGTGCGTTAAATCCTTCATCAATCAATCATCAATCAGAAATCAATCAATCAGAATCAATCAATCAAGAAATCATCAAGAATCATCAATCAATCATCAATCAATACGGGCTACAGTGAAGAGGAACCACTCCCCTGGGCCGTACTCTGGGCCGTTCAGAATCTGAATAGAAGTATTTCCTTCTGCTCCCTCTCTTCCTGCTACTCCGTTGTCTCTGCCCCCGATCTCGTCACCTCCGTCTGCGACAGCAGAGACGGAGAAGTGAGATCGTCTAACCGCGTGTTTGAGCCCTAATTTAAAAAAAATAGTTTCCACTCATCAGCTACACCAATACAACTCAACCAACCACCGTTCATGCATCATGCATTAATTTAACGTTATCAAGAATATCTCTTCGAAGTAATAGAGGTGTGGTTAAGTGCATTTCACTTCTCTCTGGTTTCACCATTCTAGAGCGACTTGCGTGAATTTATGTGACGTCGCATGGGTAATCGTGGTGGGTGCCGTTTACAGCTTTGCTTTCCAACCACATTCACAGGGTGGATGGGCGCTAATTTTTTCAGCCCCCAATGTTTCACACTACTGAGCAGTATTGCGCAGGAATCAGGGTCTACAAAAAAATCTTACCTTATGTTTTCACACAGGGAGTTTTTTTGAGAACATTTCAGGTCGATAACGCAACGGGAAATGTTTTCTCATGCATTAATGTACAACTTTCACACCGTGTTCTGATAATGTGTTCTCTTAAAATAACACTAAACATAAAAACTAGTCGTACTATGTCAACCATACATGCGCAGAATCTGCGACGTGATGCACAGGGCAGTAACAGGTTTTCCAGAATAATTTTTGAGATGTGAATATTTCGATACCGGGGGGGGGGGGGTGGCAATAAGTTTAGTGATTTAAATTTTTCATCACAAAAATGGAACAACTCTGGTTGGATACCATACATTGTGGGGCTTCAACCAAAGTGAAAAGTGAAAGCTCTTAAGCAGAATAAAAAGTTATAAGCGCAAACATTGACTCTAAACATTGGCCTGCAGCGGACAATCTGATATTTCCAAGCCACCTGTACAACTCCTCTTCACGTAACAAGATGGCGGGAGGAGCGGGCCACTGCTGCTGGCATTGCTCTTGCATAGTGGTAGTTTTAGTTCCTAAGGAGCGCATTTGAAACGGGTGGCCTAACGAAGTGAGTGGGCGGTGAAGTGGAGCAGCGGGCGGTGGTGAAATAAATAAGTGGAGAACCGTGGCAGTCGTGATATAAACTGCCACCAATTGCTTGAGGCTCTTGTTAAACGTAATAAATGAAGGCATGTTTCTCAAGCCGTATGCTCTGCAGTTTATATTTTTCGCTGCAAGTGGAAAATGTAAGTCAGGTTCAACAACGATGGTGGACATACTTTGATAGCAGTCCATAGATAATGCAATAACTGGTTATAACATTTTTTTCTGGTTTTTCGATACTGTTATTAGTGTACTGCACTGTACCATAAAAGTGTTCAAGGAAAGCATGAACCCTATAAAAGGTTTTCTTTTTCCGCAATTACAACCAAGCATGGTATTGCAAATGCTTGTTTTCTACTCGTATATTTTGTGAGGAACTCTGTGCTGCCTTTGAAACCTAGAGCCCAAATCTAGTACCAATTTTCTGGGCGTGTACTAGTACTCACAAACCAACCCCACAGGGTACCATGATGAAAGAAGGTATTCAGGCCAGGCCTGTCTGTTTAGTAGTTGGTCCTTGTAGGCACCCGACAGTGCCACGGCACGACGCTTGAGCACCCAGCGCAATTTCCGGCACATAGGAACAACACTGGCGCAGAGGCTATGCCAGCCCGCTGCGTACTTGAGTGCGCTTCTTTATCGGAGCACAGTGTGAAGCATATTGGTTACCACTGTAAGTTTATTAAAAGGAATTATAACATTCTACAGCAATTCTGCAACGCTGTTCTGGTAAACGAAGACAGATTTTTTCTCTTCAACTCACGTACGGGAAGGCAGGTCAAGGAAACTTTGCGTGATGCTCAGCATGATTAATGCGGATAGAACATCCCTTGTGTGTCTTGTCACTTACTCTAACAACTTACTCAGGAGGTACATCGTGTGGTTTGCAAGGTAGTGATCCTTTTTAACTCTTTCGCGACCGCGACTATTCACAATCGTCCAATTTGAACTATAGTCTGAGAGCGCCTTCCCCAGACGTTCCAGGCGTTTCTCGAACAAGTAAAGCTGTTTGGAATTAGATCAAAAATGGCCTTTCAAAATCACTTTCGTTTTCATTTTTGCAACAAAAACGTTATTTTTGACACGCGTTTGAAGCCACCTGGGTGTGGAAAAGGGGCGTGGTCGTCGCGGGTCACTGCTACCAAAGAAGAGTGCGTGCCACTCGTAATTACTCTGCATCAGTGTTTGTTTTTTTGTTATCAGGGCATGAATGGTGACCCAGCAAACGATTTTCAATCGTCAGGTTTGCACTCTCACAGTAATAATCACAGAAATCGGCTGAAAATATCAAGCAGTGCCTGCTTGCGAAGCTACTTTATGATTTTAGGTACTTTTATTGAGTTTGCACTCGTTGCTGTAAGTTCTGTGGTAGTAGTTCCACGACCATTCGCGAACAGTTTAGAACAGTTCCGGTTTTGTTTATGCATCGCGAAATTCATATTTAGCGCTACTACTGCCGAACTTCAAGGCTACCTGCCATGGCGCCTTGGGCGTCCACGACTGATCCTCGACAAAGCTTGCCGGTCCTGATTTCACCCAACCGTAACCCGATTTCTGCGATAAGAATTTCAAATTCAAGTCAAAAGATCCACCCAGTCGCCAGATATCTGTTCCGCGAGGACAGCGCTTCAAACTGGCCTTTCGCTGCCAGTTTCTTTTCCATACGAGGGTATCTCCGGTGGTCTAGTGTTGCTGCTTAGTTGAACTGTCTATTCGGACGGAGTCGCCGATAACTTTGTTGTACTGTTTCATTTCAAAAATATTAGGTGGCGCTGCATGGGAGGAGGCTCTCGTTGTGCTGGTCTTTTTTTTTAACGCGCACAGCTTCGTGGCCAAAGTTTGCAGGGCACGATTCGAGTGCATCGCACCTCATTTCTGCAAGCAAGGCTACAATTGTGAGTCAAATGATAATAAAGCTCAACTTTATGTTTTGAGAGATAACTGGCCGTGAACGTCAACAAGCAGCGAACTTAAATGCATGATTTTTCGCAACGCGTGCTTGTTCAAAATTCTGTGCTGGCCATAACTGCAAAGTCAGTTATTGAAAAGATGTTTTTACGTTAGTTCGGGGGCAAATTGGTGCCTCTGATATGTCAAATTGTGAGATTTCTCCGAGGGAACCACCCGAAATTGCTCATTTTGAAATGGAGGTTGGGCTTTAAACCATGACACGAGCACCGTGTGTGCTAGCATTTTTTTTTTATATTTGACAAACTGTTCTCGCAAGTCAACATTTTTTCTAGAGTGTATTTTTGAAATGTTTTCCTACAAATGTATATTATTTTTTTTTTCTCTACTGCCGGTGGTTTGTTATACACTGTTCCATTTCTATCAATTTTTTTAACTTGACAAAAATTTTGATTTTGATATTTTTTTTCGCAACTATAATCATGAAAACATTTAAAAACTGGTGTTATTGGAAAGGACGTTAATATTCTGCATTTGTGTTCCTGCAATTACGCCTAACCACTAAAGAACTAAAGTTGCTTCGAACGCTGGGGACCAGTCGACATTGCGGAGCTTTGTGAAATGTTCGTTGATCGTAGCAGACTTTCGCGAAGAAGCGACCCCAAATGCGATCATAACGCGACGAAATTCGGATGTTATTGTCTATAATCGCAGTGGGTTCCGGAAATTGGGGCGACTGCAAGAAGCTTTTTTGGGTCGCGAAGGACGGCATCTTGTAATAATACATGACCCAAAATAACCGGCTTGCGAGTATTTAAAGTTGTGTACCATTTTTAGTTCAGCTATAAGCTAGCAGATGTGAGGCACGCCAAGACCTGTTTCTAGGCACTCAAGGTTAGTGGTAAAATCGGGCGAAAGCAAAACAACGTCGTCTAAATAACAAGGACATTTTTCCGCTGGAGGCTCCGTAGCCACGGTCTCTATCATTCACTGAAAGGTTGCTGGCGAAGTGCAAAATCTGAAAGACGTCCAGGTTTAAATTGGTAGAGCCCATCAATGTCATGAAACTTCTTAAAGGATCAGATTCGGCCATGGGAGTTACCAGTAAACTAAGCGTCGGAATATAGTAGAGAAAAACAGGACGTTAGAAAACAATAACACCGTTTTCTATAATAGAGAGCAGAAAGACGGCTCTTCGCGTGAGGTCGTTCAGACGGCTATACCTAAGCAGAATCAGATTAACTCATTTTAGTCCCTGAAAACATAACGGGCAAGGTCTAGCGGCTCGAAGAGCCTCGAGTTAGGTGCACGGTGCAAACAAACACTTTGTTCTTAATGGTCGACGGTGGCCATCTTCTAAAATCCGCTTGCAAAGGTACATGCACCTAACCTATTCTCACTCTGGATTCTTTACTATGGTGCGTATCTTGTCATGCTACATAATCTATGTGCATATTTAAGCTTTACTGATTGATTGTAGGGTTCAACGCGCCGACGCAACGCAGGCGATGAGGCGCGCCGTATTGGAGGGCTCCGGATTAATTTTGACCACATGACGATCTTTAACGTGCGGGCTGAAATCTCGTGCAATACTACCGTTTTTTTTTTGCTTTTTGCCTTCTATCAGAAAAGCGGCCGCCGCGGCTGGAATCAAACTCACGTCTTCGTGGCTCAATATTTGAGCCTTTTAAGCTTGAGGTCAAAGTCGTGCTTCGTTCTTTAAAAGTAGTGCTCTTGTTACTAAATATCATATTCAGATACATATCCATTTTACAAAGCGCATAAGCTTCAGCCCAAAACCTTAATTTTGGTAAACGCCGTGTATCCTATCCTTCCTTGCGGTTACTACGAGCTAAATATTCAAGAGGCCAACCCGACCCATCGTGTTCCAATGCCTCCAGCGTTACAAACCTCACCGCGCCATTCTGAAGCTCTGTTCCCTCACAGAAATTTACGACTTGTACTTCCTGACCAAACGCCTTTCAAACGCTCCACTTAATGGAAAAGCATAATGCAAGTGGTAATATAATAAGTGCAATTAGGGAGAAAAATTAAAAAGACGAAACATCTAAACCTTATCAAAAAAATTTCTCAATAGCGCTAAAAATTTGAACAAAATATTGCAAATTGTTCGTAAAGTGTTGCTTTTTTCATAACCTTTATAATTTTCTTTCGCAGCTGTGTAGAAAAATTGATTGTGTAATTGTTTTTTTTTAATTTAAATATCAAATTTAGTATACCAAGTCCTTCATTGCTCTGAAAGATTCTGGTAATACATACGAATAAGTAGGAACGTTTTTTTTTTTTAGAGGCCAAGCTCAAGGTCCGTTAGGATGGCGTTGTAGGTATTGCTGCGCCATTTTCGCAGTGGGATCCAGTCAGCGCCCCCCGGGGCTGCAATCCGAAAATGCTCTGTGCTCTAACGGTTGCCGCACTCCTTTCCCGAATCTCTTGGACCGCACCGCTGAAAAAGTTATGTGGTCGGATGATTCGCTGATGTACTGTAAATACCTCCTCCGTCCGTTGAACTAACAGTATTCTCTACAGCAAAAGTTCAAGTGAACCGGAGTAGTTCCCCACCTTAAAATTGGTAAAGAATCTGTTTGAAACGACCACCAAAGGATGTTATACCTACTACATCCCATTTGAGCAATGCACAGTGTAAAATGTTAACCTTGGCGTTCAACTGCTGTATTAAAGCGGCTCTAGCGTATTGAACTTCAGAATCTGCTTATCCGAAATATAATACACCCGAAATCTATCCGAAATATATCGCAAATCCGAATATATTTATATAGACTGCTTTGTACGATAGGAAACATACAAATGTTAGCGGAAGCTCAAAAAATAACGCAGTCTTATCGGAAACGATTAAAGTAGTGCGTAGTCATCAGCCACTGTGGCGCCACAGAAATTTGTTCGTGCAGTTAGGGGCCACCGACCAAATACGCCACAAGAAAAACCCAGAGTTCATTATACCAGTAAGAACCCTCGATCCATTTCAGGCGCATGTGGATGTTAGAGTGCAGTTAAAGTGTCTTCTTAATGCTGTCCTAACTTACAACACTGCTGAGCTCATGTAGCTTTATATTGACAATCTTTAATTATTTCTTGCGTTTTTGTCTTTCACCTTTCGTGGAAGAGATAGAGCTGCGTGGGATACCGAAGGCAAGATGTCCTAAACTGAGACCAGAGGTTGAGAGCATTTTTTTCACGTGGTGAGTGGAGGAGTGTGCCTACTTCTTCTACGTCTCAACCAATTCTGCGATCGGTTGTAAAAAGAAACTTCTCATGCTTCTTCGACAATTCTCCAGCGAAGCTGAATAACATTTGAGACTGCGGCTCACATTCTGCCCTCTTTACAAAGGCAAGCGAAGTGGAAAAGTGTTGTCTTTTTTATGCATTTTCAGCTAACCGCAGCCCGATAGGTGTAGCATTCACCCATGTGAGCGCAGTCGCTATTTCGGCTTGGAAAGGTCGCGTAGTTGGGGGCGCGTCTTATGTCGACAGTTCTCCTGAGGCCAAAAAACTACGCGCTTTTTCCAATGCAGCCAAGAAACAATTTGTCATCTTAAAAGGCAGTGACGCGTTTTGGCACAGGCTATATCCCTTGGAGCGATTTGCGAATTTGTGCAGACCTCCAAATACTAAGTGCAACTTGCTCATGCATGTCAATACTTTTGGAAGCGAATCTGTTTTGATACTATTTGTAACTACAAGCAGAAGCGAGTTAAGGAGGGTATCGCACAGACAGAAAGTTTAGCCCCTAAGCGTTAATTTTAAGCTTCACTGCCCTCCCTCCCCCCCGCATGGCGTTACTTTGTGCTATCGCACTTTCGGTGAGTGGTGACACCTCATATCGCAGGACTTCTCACTAAGCTGTGGCCTGCAATTGGAATGGTTTAACTCACACGCACAAGATTGAGATGATGCCCGTCGGTGCCAAGTTCGGTCACCAACCACAGCTTTCTGTGGTGGGTTTAGTGCGTGGCAGCTCCCGGACCTTACTGAACATGCAGGTAAGCACAAAATTGACTAACACCCCCATACCCTACTGCCTTATGCTTAGACATATTGATACCCTATACTCCAAATAATGGGTTCGCGAAAAGGCGGCAATATGGTTTAAGTCTCTAGACACTACTGAACCTGGTTTCAGGGAAACAGAAAAATGTTTTGCGTTATTTGTTTATGCCCATCAGGTGGACAAAGCAACTGCTAGAGAAAACCGAACGTGTCATCTTTATTTCAAACCTGCCTGTACATGCAAAGACATAAACGGTGCTAAGGCAAAAACTATCGTCTGGGGAAAAGCCCCCTGAGGGAACAAGCAAAGAACAACCCAGTGCCTTTTTCAGGAGGCTAGTATTGGCGGCCTAACCACTTACTGTTGCACCTCTGCGAACCCCAAACAGCAGCAAGGCAGTCATACTTAAAGCTGAGCTCCAAAGAACAAGGCGCTAAATAGCGTTTGCAGGCTTCCTGGAGAAATGACTGACCATAATTAGATGCAAGGCACTAAGGCGCGAAGAAAATTTGGTCACAGCGAAACACCCATCCTTAGTGTGGCGGTAGCCATCCCTTCACCAAATTTTAAAATGCGGATATGATTGGGCCCCGAAAAGGGCCAGCACCAATCCATTTTGACGCCATAATGAAACCTTTCGTTTCTTAAACCCTGGCAATTTTTCTGTTTTGGTGGTAAAACCGGCCCTCAGGGCAACGGCTTCAAACCAAGAAACGTGAGGTAGTTATTGCAGCTTTACTGTTATTAAGGTGTGAAAAAGCTTCTAACCGGATAATATAGCCTAATGTAATACTTTATACCAGTTAAAACTAAATAACAGTCCTCCCCGTCTTCCACAAAAAACTCCGTCGTCTCCACATCCCTGTGACACTTCACTGTACCCTAATCATCTGTCGAGGCGTAATCTCAGAAACCGACTCCAAGAGTAAAACTGGTGCCCATGGCCTTAAAGGAGCACTGACACGAAAATTTTATGTTACACTTTTATTGCTTTTATCGATGCTTAATGGTCTGTCCACCTGAAACAGCACTTCAAATACTTCAGCGCGCGATAGTTAATTACATCGAACGGCCCGGAAAATCGTTTGTTTCAAATTCCCGCGCTTTCATACCGAATGGCGCATATGAGAGGCTTGACCTCACCGCTTTGTGCGGACGTCACCGGCGCCCGCTCGCCAGCTCGTGGGATCGCGCGCGTGAAGTGAGTCACGAGTTTTTGACGAGTGCTGTCGCGTCACTTCTTTTTTCCTCTCCTGCAGTGATGTCACGCCGATGTCCATTTGCTGAGTGCCGCTCCGCGCGCTGCTCCGTCGGCGCGATAAATGAGATCCAATTGAACTATGTTCTTCCAGCCGCAGGCCGCTCATATTTCAGCCAGGGTATTCTGTTGAGTGAAGGAAGCGAACTGTGCCATAATATTAACGCGAAAGTTGGTGTCAGTGCTCATTTAATTTTTATGAGAGGCCAGTGTCCGTTCTTAGATGCACCAACATAATGTGCGTCATTAAAGATAATTAAAACCAAAGCATAATTTCCAGACATTTTCCCACCGATCCCAATGCAAACACTTAAAGATAGTTTTCTTGACTGTCAGTTAAATGGCCTCCATGACGTTCTTGAGGCTCTGCTTCAAATGTGCAAAGTAAGGTAATAATTGCAACACCGGGCGAGAACAATAAATACGTGTTGTAAACGGGGTGTGCTCTCATCTCGCACGCTACTTTCTTGATAGGAGTAAAAAAATTCCCCCGCATTTCCCCGATGGGGAGAATGTGAAAGTGCGAATGCACGGTTGTCGGCCCGCTTGCGGCGCTTGCGCTCGGCCCCCGCAGCCCACCGCCTCGCCGCCTTCTCTTCCATCTCTTCCATCGGGTTTGTAGTATCACGTTGTACACCACGCAGTTATCAAGCCGCTATAACGCCGCTGAGTCGCCAACGCACGGCCGCTGACGACGTAGTTTGAATGCGTTAAAGATATAAAGGCGCGTCACTAACACTGATATCAGCGTCGCTTCCGTGGCTTGGGTCGGTAGAGCGTCGCGGAGCGGGCCCGCAAAGTCCTCGGATCGAAACCTGGCGCCGGATGTGGTTTCTTTTTTAAATATAGAGGAGCACTGCGGACGCCGACGCCGCCGCCGCCGCCGCCGCCGCCGGCGGGTGGATGGTTGGGGTCGCTTATAAAGTGCATTCGCACTTAAAAATGAGAAATAATTATTCAACACTTAAACGATCACCACCCTAACGAAGCCAAGAGCCTTGCATTGAGGCAATCGTGATTCCTTTCGGAAGGCATGCCGAGCGTATCAACAGTGGGCTGGGAGCACCAGGGATTAGGAGGGTCGAAGCACACCTGCCCTCATGGGGTCCACGTCGCTCGTTCGGACTCAGCCTTGGCACAGTGGAAGACAAACATCTGTTGAGTGCGGGTGTTTTGTGCAAAGGTGATGGGCGCTTGCGAAACGGAGACCACCCCGAGAGTGTGCGGATTCCCCGAACTGCGCAATGGAGAGCTATCTACTACCGTGGCCTCCGCGATCGGCTACTGGCGGCGCGCCCTTGCTCAACGGCGCGCCGCCGGCAGCAAATCGCGGAGGCCACGGTACTACGCTGGTGCCATCAGCAAGTGTCGCTCGCATGCATAGAAACCGTGCGATCGATTGCACTGTTCAAAGATGGCGCGAACTCTGTCATCGGCAACGCTTCTGAAAAGACAGGACATCTATGCTTGTTTGTATCATGATGTGAGGGCTCAAACATGCAACAGTAGGGTTTGCTCATTTATTTCTAAACTGCATGTTTCAGTGTTTCGAAAGTGCAACGTGGTTAGAGGACATTGAATGCCGCGGTTGCACTACCCATCATCTGCGAAATGGAGGTGGCAGTTGCGAGGGCACCCTGGATGGCCCGAAAACTACTTTGGAAGTGTTTCGAAAGGGACGTTAATTTACTGGTTGCGATTATTAATTACCACACTTTTATGTTCGCTTCTCTTCATATTATAGGACTTCCATCTGGTTTTGTGAGCCTACTGTAAACCTTGGCAGACGCGAGACACAATCTTGGTTCCGGCATCTGTTCTGGGGGTAAAGTCGATGTGCTGTGTGGTCGTCGGTTGCGTGCACGGATGCCAACGTGGACGCAGTTGTGTCTTCCCGGCAGCATGCTGTCAACGAGGGGAAAGAGACAGATGATAAGCAACTGTATTTCGTAGGTGATATGGCCCTCGCTACAAGCATTCCAAATTGCAACCTCTAAAAAACTAGTTACAGATCGAATATCAGTAATACAGAACCCTAAACGGGGCTATCACCACATTTAATGTTGTGAATGCTTTTGGGTCCGCTATTTCTGTCGTGGATTCTTCTGGAACTGCTTTAATGCCCATGGGAGAGTTTCAGTCACCTAACTACAGTTTGAATTCCTTCTAGGTGTGCCTGCCTAATACGAAAAAAATAGTGCTTAAACAGGTACGTTCTTGGTTAGCGTTTAAGCGCAGGTTTTCGCGTTATTTTGTTTACCTCAATCTTGAATGAGATGCTGATAATTGCGGTCCAATCGTACCTGTAGCCAATGTTTCTCTTTTTGTTGAAGCTATCTAATTTTTTTATACTACTAAGAGACTGTCGTACTAATATATATTATGAACGCAGCCAGTTTATTATGAAATTATAGTTGTTAAGGGGTGGCTCTTGCAGTGACCGTTTATGGTGCGAAGCTTTACAACGTTTAAATCAGCACAAAAAATGTAATGTTCACTTTACCATTAGGTTATTTTTATTTAAAAAATTGCAGAGGATAGAGATGATACAGATGATTACAGATTGTTGCCAGCTCAACATTAAAAAAACAACAATACTTTTAGAAAAAAGAGCGCAGCCGCACATTCTCCTAGCAGCGGCAGAAATTATATCTACCTTACAAACATTTTCAATGATAGAAACCCCGCTGAAAGGACAGGATGCACCACAAAAGACACCCGACAGCGCAGACTAACCAATGAGTTGATTTCAATGCTCACCTGCAGCGGTGGCTCAGTGGCTATGGCGTAGCGCTGCTGAGCACGAGGTGGGGGGTTAGTTTCCAATCAGCGGCGGGCCGCTTTTCTGATGGGGGCGAAAAGCAAAAAATCCCTTGTGTACGTCATTTCGGTGCACATTAAAGATCCCCAGGTGGTCAAAACTAATCCGGAGCCCTCCACTACGGCGCCCCTCATCGCCCGCGTTGCGTCGGCGTGTTAAACCCTACAATCAATCAATCAAACAATGAAATGAATTATTTCCATGCTCATATATGCTATCAAATAGGCACTTGGAAAAAAAAAGTTTAAATGCAAAACTGAAAACTACAAAAAAGATACATTCACCATGGCACCACATGCCACCTCCAACAGTTTGGCCCCATCATGAGACCGAAGTCTTTACTCAACAACGACAGTGGAGGCAACATTAATGCATACATCACCCGCGCGCGTAAATTCGCGCTCCTCTATTATTTCCCGCTTTAGCGAGCCAGGGATCCTAGCGAGGAGCTAACTTTTTTGAAAAAAGTGAGAACAGTTACAATCACCAGAATGAATGCTTCGGTGTTAAAAAAAGATGGCGGCTTAGAAGGCTCTCTGCTAGCCAGAGAAGTTGCCTACCCGTCGAAGTGGATATCCTCTTGCCAGCAAACTACCTGTATGCCCGGCCGCCTTCCACCCAGAAAATGTGGGCAATGATGCTGCGGGATTGGAGAAAAAGGGGCGGGCCGTCACTGGTCGGCCAGAGGACGGGATCGGAAGGGCGCTCCGCAGCATCTACATAGAGCCACGCTTTAAGAGCCGACCTTAGGCCCCCACTCCTGTGGTTCCGCGTTATCCCTTAGCGCGCGCCGAGAGAACGAAGAGGTCCCAAAGATAGAGTTAGCAGAGAAGAGGAACATGACATTATGCCGAAAGTTTGAGGGGGAGGGGGCATACCGAGGCCCTGCAAGGAGTGCTCCCCAGCGGAGTGGCGCTACGAGGTAACGCCAAAATATATCGAGCGTTCGCTGATGACGCGATCACTTCCTGAAACGCAGCAAGCTATCCGGCGTCGCAGCGAAGGCTGCATTGCGCGCTGCGCTCAAATTTCGGGTTGGGGTTACGTAATCGTTCAGCCAGTTTTGTTGGTTTTCTCAAGAAAACAACTTCGGGGTATGAAACTGAGTCTTTATGAGCTAAGAATAAAATTCAGTTGAAATATGTAAAACGAACTAAAATAAATTATTAAAAATTAACCTGGGGGCAATAATGAGTAAATGTTTTCCCAATAACACGTATAACTGAGCATTACGTCTCCCCGTGAAACTTTTATTCTACTTCAGATAGTCATGTAATCGTTCATATCGCATGGAAAATGTTTCGCCGTAGATTGTACAGTGAATTTGGCCTAGTGAAAACATTTGCTGCAGAAAGAAACATGCATTACGAATAGTGTTTTTATGCCTACGTGACAGAATAATAACGAAAAGGCAGCACAGGAAAAAAATTCCCCGCAGTTTCCCCCAGGTAAGAAATGTGAAAGTGCGAATGCACGAGTTGAATTTGCGCGGTTCGGTAATGTTCGCGAAAGAGAGATCACACACACACACACACAACTACAAAGAAAGAAAGATGCATTTATTCACAGACACCTATTTGTGTTGTCGTTGTACTTGATTGCTAGAGCGGATCTCAGCTTTGAAATTTCGTGTCAGTACTCCTTTAAGCAGGTGCATTAGCCCTTCTCACGCCCGATTCTTGGCCAATCCCCCACGTGGGTATGTGCCATGTCAGCGGCCAGGCAGCGCGCGCCCATCTCCACGTGCGCGGACATCGCCGGTGGACGCAGGTTCAGGGTCGCTTAGAAGTGCATTGCACTTAAAACAATGTCAGAGGTGACTGCGCGGGCAAATATTTAAGACACTCACCCGACGTTTCGTCATCCAACGCCTCCAGCGGTAAAACGCAAGCTACTGGAGGGTTGTGGAAGGAAACATAATTTACACAAATCTCCGGCCACAGAAATTTCTAAATAACATCACCAAATTTAATTGTTTGTGTCAAAACTAGTGACGTGCCGAGCGCTGAAAAAATTTTTAAAGTTTTTGATAATGAATGTCGGAAAGACACAAAAAGCGGAAAAAACGTAGGTATTATAAAAACAAAACATCAAGTTTTCTTAAAATCCATACATATGCTCTTTTTGTCCTCAACAGGCAAGAAACATTCCTGAACATTTATAAAAACGTTTGTCGCATCTTTGTGAGCTTATTGATCATTCTTATATTACATTTTACGTATAGTGTAATTCATAATTTAATTTCTAGACATTTCCTAGAAGCCTGTAGGAAGGTTTGCTCTCATATAGTGCAGGCTGAGGGTGCCCTGCGAGGTCAGCCGAGGTATGCCTCTTCAGTTATTCGCCCTGCCACTATGTATGCGGCCCGCAAGACAAGAATATGCAAATGGGTTATGCTGTAACCACACTTTCGCGAACCGCTTGGACCACACCGTGGGGTAAATAAAGTAACGGGAGAGTTCGCTGATATACTGTAAATACGCCTGTGCCTTAAGCGAACCCTGTCTTGTACAGAAGAAAGGTCAAAGTGACGGTCGCGCCTCTCTCGCCTAGAATTTAAAAGCCCGTTGTAATGTAAAGAATGTTTTTGAAACGATCCCCAAACCGGTATTACACCAACTACATACACTTTTACCAATTTACCGTCGCAAAATGGTAAAATTTGCCCTTCAACTGCTGTATATATAAGATCCAATGTATGCAGCTGGCAAAATCCGCCAATCCGAAATAAATTTTTTGGTGGACGCAACCATGCATGTGTCGTTTTGCGATCATTCAATTACAATATTTTGTGGCGTAATATGTTCCTTAGTCAGCTTGTTTGGAAAATTTCACACGTACCACGCAGCGATGAACAGCCTCTTCAGTGAATAGAGCTTCTTTGTTCTGCTGCTTAGTACGCGGATGGGCCTTTGATCTGAACTTGAAGTATGTCCGGGACAGAGAAGACGTTAACGAGAATACCTTCCGGGGCAAGAGGGCAAGTTTCCGGAAATAATTTAGTATTTTGAGGTCCCCACCTATTTAACAACCGATTTAGCCCTGGTTAGTCCCTCCTTGTGGGTACGTACCAGAATCTTTGAGGACATCATCATCATCATCATCAGGACAAGTTCGGTATATTGAGAAAGACTTCTATGTACCAATAACAAACATATCAATTTTAACGCAATCTGAGAAAATAACCGAGTCTTAGCGGAAACGATTAAAACAGGGCGCACTCCTCAGCCACTCTGGCGAAAGAGTATTGTTTAGTGTGGTTGGCGGACGTCGACCAAAGCCACCGTAAGAGAAACAAGAGTGTATTATACCAGTGAGTACACTAGATGCATCTCATCGTTTACATGAATTTGTAAAGTGCAGTTAGCACATTGATGACTACCGTTTTAATGCTGCGCTCAATTTCGTGGCTTGTGATGTCATGCAGCTGTATATATGAATGTGTGTCAGTATTTTTGGCGTTCTTTTTTGCATTTCGTCTTTCGTAGAAGGAATAGATCTGCGTGGGATTGCGAAGGCAAGCTGTTCTATGAGACCACAGGGGAAAAGCTTTTGTTTTCGTTTGGTAAGTCGAACATTGTACCCATTACTTTCACGTCTAACCCACTGCTGCGATGCCTGCAAAAAGGAAGTTTTCATGCTTCTTAGACAGTTCTCCAGCAAAGCCGAAAAACATTTCAGACTGCGGCTCAAATTCCGCAAGCTTTAAAACGCTTATAAAGTGGCAAAGTGTTGTGTTTTAAATGATTTAGGCTAACCGCAAGCTCGATGGGTGTTATGGTCCCCCATGGTAGCACGGGCGGTAGGTCAGCTTGAAACCCACCGCGTAGGCGCAGTGGCTAAGGGGTTGCGCCGCGTAGTACGAGAACGCGGGTACGATTCCCGGCCGCGGCAGCCGCTTTTCTGATGGACTCGAGACGCAGAAACGCCCGTGTATACGAGATTTTTAGGCACTTAAAAAATCCTCAGGCGGTGAAAATTAATCCGGCGCCCTCCACTACGGCGTGGCTCATGGAATGCGTTGCGTCGGCGCATTAAACTGTACAATCAATCAATAAACGAGTAAGTAACTAATTATTATTGCAATATTCAATCAATAAATAAAGAATAATTATTCACGCAGACAGGCCGGCTTCAAAAGACCTCGTAGGTTCGGGAAGCGTGCTTTGTCGACATATCTTTCATACTCCAAAAAACTGCGCGCTATTTCTATTGCACCCAATAAATTATCCGTCGTTTCAAAAGGCAGTGTCGCGGTTTATGCGAGTGTTATAGCCTTGCTACGTGTAATATTAAGGGACAAGAAGAGAGCGGAGTGAGTCACGGAACAAACGTGAGTTAGGGACATATTACAGAAATTAAGAAGAAGAAAATGACGTGGGCATGGCATGTAATGCGAAGGAAAGATAACCGTTGGTGATTAAGGGTTACAGTATGGATCCCTAGAAAAGGCAAGCGTGGCAGGGCGCTGCCCGAGTCGCCAGATGGCGACAGTCAGCACAGGACTTTTCGGCCTTACTCTAGCCGGTGTACTTTGGCCGGTGATTTTGGCCGGTGATCGTCTAAAAAATTACAACACTTCCCTTCGTGTGCGTTCCGTGATCACGCTTGAAGAATTCAGCCACACATATGTGTGGTTGGGCCTTCGTCGTCACTAAAATTTTGATGGGCTGTACAGGGTGGCGCGCTCGCGCGCTGCAGCTCTAGCAATAATAGTTTTTCTTGCTTTCTTGGCGCCTCATTTATTCCCGGTTTTGTGCTGGCTCATTGGCAATGTTTTCTTGCACCTTAACCTTGCACTAGCTCCGTAATTACAGGTTATAATAATATTATTATAATTAATATTTATAATAATAAAAGTTCATTATTATTTCTTTACACAAAATCCTATTTATAATATGAGTACTCCTAAAAACAATATACAATCTATACATAGTACGTAAAAATTAGGTTTTTCTGTGCCTGACGCCGTTTTTTTTTGTGTATTCTTACTTCCGGCTGACTAAGGAAATAGGACCCAGTCCACACATACGCGTGGGTTTGTTTCCTGTGTGAAATACTCTGAGCTTTCCCTTTTTACTTGCCGAAGCATCATTACGAAGGAGTCAATACACAAAATTTAATTACTTGTGGCCATTTATTCTTAAATTTTTGTGCTTGGCAGGAAAGGGATACAGGCATATTTTATCGGTACTTAGCCTAACTCGATCTATACTAGCTTATACGCACCAAACTGGTGTTCCCGGCCTGTGTGTCCCTTCAGACCAAAGACAGGAATATGATAGGGTCAATCATCCATACCTGCTGGCCATATATCAGGAATATGGGTTTCCTTCTGATTTTGTTCAGCTTCTCCAAAAGTTTTATAATAATTTATTCAGTAGCCTAATCATTAATGGTGTGGTACAGGGTGTAATTGCAATTCATTGAGGCGTTAGGCAAGGATTCCATTGTAGCCGCTTTGTTTTTTTTATGGCTAGACCTCTTCATCAGAAATCTCGTCGAAAACCCCAAAATTAGGAGACTCCCCTTCCCAGGCACATTTCTTCGCGGTCACTAATGAGAACGTAAGGACGTCGGATCACAAGAATACGTTCCTCGAGAAAAATAGTTAACCTCGATGCGCAGCCGGTTCAGAAGAACGCAGATTCGGTATACGGGGTGAAATGGTCCAACATAGTAACCATCATCGATAACTTGTTGATATCTCAGATAGACGTACTTACAAGTCTATCACACCCCACGTTGAATACAGAGGATTTACATGGAATGGTTTGTAGTGGACCTGTGGGCACTGTTGCCTTCGTTTTACGTACCAGAAAACAGAACAGGACGCAACGCACTTGGGGACACTCATGCAGAGTCTAGGCAAGATGTACCGAATCATGATACGGTCGTACTGTTTTAGTAACGCTAGAAGGCCAGCGGTTAGCGCGGTCATTCAAAGCTGTTGTGATTGGATTTGAAGCAAACTAAAACCCCGAAATGATTTGTCGCTGTTTGGATAACAGTTAACGTGTTATAGAGCACAATATCTAGGCGAAATTATTCAGTTTTTGTCTATCACGGTTGTCGGTGTGCTGCAATTTCCCGTCAACGTTATCTATATGGTAACAGTACTTTGCATTCTCTCGTGGAGGGAGCGGGTTTGTTAACTCGTTCGAGAAGGTCAGAAGGACGCATTGCCAAACTTATTGGTGGAGACCAGGATACTTCGAATGGGATTCACATGCTTTTTCCAGACTTGTACACAATGGGGAAATAATACGCCTCTAGCCGGCGCACCGAACAAACGATTGCCACCCGACAAATTATTCATTACCAAGAACCAGCAAGGGGTGTTATGCTCAGTCACATCCAGGAAATCACGCCGATACAGGTACGACCGAAATTTTCGGGTACGGACGGCGCAATGGCTACGCATTCTTTTTCAGTTGACGTGTAGCTGCTATCGCCAGGCTTTAGTTCCAGGTTTGCGAAGCCTACATATTCAGGATAAAACAAGTCGGAAGCCAACGCAGAACTGAAAGACTGGAATTCACCTTTGCACTCCTCCGCTCATGTCAATATGGGTGAAGATGCTTTTAGCCGGTGACGTGGTGACACAATTTTGGTGAACTAAGACGCGAACCTAAGAAAGAATTCCGGCAAGCCAAGGAAACTTCGGAGGTGTTTCTGCCGAAGAGACAGGGAAAATTTGATTGCGGTGTAATTTTGTCAATATCTAGGATAATCTAATGATTTGCTTGGGAAACGACACTCTTCGTGTTTAGCTGAAAGTTAGCGTTGCCAAAGCTCCCTAAATCTTTATCGGGAATGTGAAGAGGTTCGTCAAAACTCGAAGGGAATACAACAATGCGGTGAAGATATCACAAACAAGTCTTCCAATTTATTCCGGGACTAAAACATCCTAAATAACGCGATCAAAGGAAGTAACACATTGGATTTTCCAAATAACATCAAGTTAACTTTAATAAATCATACGTGAAACGAAGGTGGACTTTACTTTGTCGCCCTAGCGCATAAAAACTTGTTACTATCATAACCGCTGCTCAAGACGGAAGAAATCCAGGGTTCCTTGCAAGGTGTTGAGAGCTTCGTCAGTAGGTTGGCTGGGGTAGGCCTTTTCAGGTGTTCTCACGTTGAGAGCTTTGTAATCGACGCAAAAAGGCATGCGTAAGTCTTGGTTGCGATGCAGAAGAGGTGATGACCGATATTTCGAAGAAGGCCTAATGATATCCTGCTTGATCATATCAAAGACGTTTTATGCGTCAATTTTTGTTCATATGGGGACACACCAAGGACAGGGCCTAGCCGTTATTATTGAATGGCTTGCAAGCACGTATCTCTAAGAGAACAGGAGAAAGAGAGAAATGATGATTGGTGCTTAGTAAACGCGGTCAGTAGCTCGTATTTTAGATCTGTGGAAGCAGAAATGAGTGTATTAGTGAAGAAAAAGCGCAAAGGCTTTCATTCGTGGTTATGTGTGCCTGAGGAGAGAAAACAGAGTGAGAACTGCAACGGCCTTATCGCGGAAAATAGAAGCATTAGCAATACTTTGAGATAGGACAGTGGGCTTAGTGGCCACGTTCACCGTGGCTTAAAAGGCTGTTCGCTGTCCGGAGAGAAAGAGACAAGACATACCGCTACCATAAGCCTTTAACGAATGAATTTTGCAGCCGGCGTTATAAGTGCAAATCCATCGGGAATGCTGTCATATGCAACGAAAATGAAAGCTTCTATCGAAGGGGCAGAAAGTTATCCGAACTGCAAATTCTCTATGCATTGGTTCCTGCAATAAAGACTCAGGCAACAGCCCTGTCAGTTACTTAGAAATAGTCGTTTCAGCAGGAATCTTTCTAGATAGCCGATGAGCGTCTCAAGCTAAAATTATGCGATTAGCACATCGGGCTAGTATCACGTCTGGGATATGGGTGACTAATGCCTTAGGTGACAACGCCTCTGTAAAGTGTCCGGCAGTGTTGTACACATTCCTCTAAAACAGGAACGATAGCTCGTTCCTCGTTCCTTCCTGTAGCTTAGCAAACCCCGGCGCACTTGTGCATAACATCGCGCTTGCTTCGGTTGCCTAGGCATGGCCCCGCCGATCCTCACCGGCAACTGTAGAGCCATGACGTCACTGCGCAACACATGGTCTATAAAGGCTCGTGTGCAGCGGCTTCATCCACAGAGGGACCGCCAGCTCGGCCTTGTACCATTAGTGGGAGGCGGACCAATTTTCCGATAGTTAAAAAGTTAATTAAGTGCCATTTGTCTTTGAAGCGCGAGGTTTTCCACAAGTCCCATTTTAACCCAGTACTAGCCAAGTCGAAGAACTACTGCCGGAATGCCTAAAGAGACATTAGGTAAAATGGTGAAGGTGGCGGACGGTACCAAATGTTTTAAAGTGGTTTAAAATTAAATAAAATAAACAGTAAAAAAATCGGTTAGAAAATCGTGAAAAGATAAGACAAATAAAGGTACTAAAAACCGAAGAATAAAATTGAGGCTTAAGAAAGGCGAGATTTCCAGTGGAGCTTGAAACAGCGATGGGGTAGAGAGGAGCAGATCGGCGCGATTGAGGAGTACAAGGAAATGAAAAACTTACTCGCCCAGAACCTGAGACCCAGGAAGGGGCCAGACAAAATGCTCCGTTTATTGACGTGACCAATCGGAAGTGCGCAAGTGCAGTGTTGACTACATAAATGGCATCTAAATTAATGCACATTTCCAGTTAACTGAGCATAACAGCTTATATCGAATAGTGAAAAACCTTGCCTTCCTCTTCTGGCTTTGCTTCAAACACCCCCCTGTGATAGGTCTGGTCTGGTCAGCTCCCAACCAGTATAATTCAGGGCACCGAAGTCCTCAAGGTCTTGATCTTAATTCAGGCTGTCATTGAGGCGGAGTCTTTCTCTTGCTCTTTCACCAGGTTCAGAGATGCAGAGGACCTGTAGATGATAGTGCTTTCTGCCAAGCCTCGCAAGTTCTCTGTCATGGCCTACACGGGCACTTGTAAGTCCGCAGTGAGATCTCCAGGAAATGCTGTCATCTCCGTCTTCACCAGCAGGATCGCACCGGTGTACAGCCGACTAATGGGCTCCCCTTGATAATTCACCAATTCAAGTAAAGAAAACAATTGTAAATTAATGTAGTCCTCAAAATACATACCAAAATAGAGTGAATACACAAAAAATTAACCGTAAAGCGTTACTAGAGAAAAGGAAATAAAGAAACAGGAGAAATTCAACAAAAAATATAGCTACAAAGCAAATGTAAATTCGAACAGAAAATATAACAATATATCAGTCAGGTGTAAAAAAATAAAAATTAACTCATCAATGAAAGCTGCATAAAAATACTAAAACATAGACAATAAATGAACACTTTTTAGACATATTACATTAATAAATCCGGTAAACTGAAAAACAGTATATGTATGGAAAAGCAAGAAAGGAAGATAAACAGACACATGCGTATGCATGACAGAAACAGTAAAAATTTCCTCCTCAAGACCAGTACTCATATAAGATATGAAATGTGTTTATGCTAGGGCATAAAAACATGCGATATGATTGCAATATACAACAGCATGCATCCCTGCACGTTAGGCAAGCTCAAGAGCTGTGTATGGCTCTTCTTTCATGATGCACTACAGAGCACGCCCACCCAAAGAGGCATGTTGCGTAAATGTGTCGAAGTTCCCACCCAGCCTACGTAGGCGCCTGTCAGTGGTCAGATGTCGATGTGCAGCACCCGCTCTCCGCGTACAAGGCAGGCCGTGGGCCATCGGCTGTGGAAGTTGGGGCTGGTGCCATCTGCGTTCTGCTAAGCAAGAATTCTGAGTGACAGCTATGTGGGAGTAAGTGTTCTATGGTAAGTGACAGGTTAGCTTTGCAGCGGCGTTTCCAATATTCAGGGATGTTCGCTCATCCGCAACAAACGTCGTCTGGCCATTTGCTTGATGTGACTGACGTACGCTTGAAAAAGAGCTTCTGATGTGGCCACGCTCGCTTGCCGGCCGCCTGTCTCGTCGTGCAGCATCAACAAATTTTCCGAGAACAAATTTCTACACAATTGCTGCTACGAATGGGCTGTAGTGTATCAAGAAAATGCTTTATTGAAGCGTTTCGTGTGGGTCTTTCTAGCGTGATTTGTACATCAGGAAGTTGCCATCGTCTGGTTTTTTGCACAATAGCGGACCGATCACTCGAGAACATCAAGTTTGCATGTATTGATGGAGTGATTCTAGAAAGTGGGTCTGGGTAGCATATCCTCTCTTAGGGAATATAACGAGTGGCTTTCTTAGACAGCAGTGATGAGAGGTTGAAAAGATGCTGTTTCTTGTTGTGAACTTTGGGAGATCCCAATGTTTGAGTGCTAGGCGTATATAGTTGGTGCCCGTTCGGCCGGAGTTTATGCCCATTGTGCGCGCTGTGTGGCATTTTGTTATTGTTGGATAGGGCCGCCTGTTCGTACATTTTTACGCGTAACTTAGTGCATCGTTACACTTTACTGAAAACATCGGTAGATTCTGTACTTTACTGATTCGTATCACCTGCGCATGTTGCTGTGGCTGGTAGCCGTACGACCTGAGTGACAATGTTTTTTTTATGACGCAAACAGGCATGATGACTGCATTATTCGAGAGACGTGAGGAGAACAGGAGCAGATCTGAGCAGCTGATAAAAGCTTCTGTTCTGTTTTGCCCTTCTGGGTGTACAATAGGTTCTGAAATATACTGCAGTAACACTACACACTGAGCGTTATGTACAGAGAAATGAGAACCGACCTGCTTTTTTCGGAAAATTGAGGTAACCTACCACTGTGTGGTAGCGCCCATCTGCCCTGATAAACGCGATACACAACATGCGTTGGATTACACGAGTGAGAAGTGGCAAGATTTCCGACTGTGGACATCCTCACAATACGATTTGCTCCTTGACAGCATTTTATAATATTCTTCAACTGGAAGTATGCGTATGAGCCTATTCGCGCTACCTTACAACGCCTAGAAATTGAAACCTGTAGATTAGTATGAGGGAAAATACTTTAGGGTGTGACTGGAGCCATTATAACAGAGGAAACACGAAATACTCGTTATTTTTTAAACTCGATGGGTGATCGCGATCCGCTGTTTCTTAGGTTCCTTGTCATGACCCTCCGTGCCACGAGTAGCCGGTAACAGAAGCAATTTGAATAGACGGGGCCAGACGCCTATCAACCCTAACATAAAATGCAAGCCAAGATAACCACGTACCTTGGGAAAGCTGATTACCTTCTTGTGTGAAGGATGTTGACAACAGAATGTCTGCGCCAGAACAGGAAACACATTGAACGGTAGTCATCGCGGAGTGGGCAGTGATTTCTAGGGCCAGGGTGTAGAAACTTTTTGCGTGACGTGTTTGGTTTTACGAAGTACATGCCCCATTTGGCACATGATGTCTTGTTTCCCTCTCCTGCTCCCATCACGCCACCAATCCTGTGGCAGCCTTATATTTTGGCGGTTTCGGTACTGCTTGTTTTGGGGGAGTAAAATGTTGAGGCAGTCCATCAGGAAAGGAGCAAATATATATGCCCTGTGGCAAAATAAACGTTCATAAAAATACTCGGATGCCTATGCACGACCTATCAGTTTGACGAAACGTTCTCCTCTTTGAAGTTAGCACCTGAATAGTAGAATATGTATGTTAGGTTCGGTGCCAACGCAGTAGTTGGAAGACCAGAAAATGGAGCAGAAAGGGAGGCAACATTGAGCCCAATATCTTTCCTTTTTGTGTCTCCTCCCGTGGTATTACAACGAATAATGTGCTGTGCGGCTGAAAGCGATGAGGGGGGTTGGGTGACGATTCGGTAAGCCGTTTTTGAAATTGAGTGGACAATTGAAAACGCCCGTGAGATTTTATTTTCGCACATCCTAGGGGTCAAAATTATTCCTCAGGCTTTTGCTACGGCAAGGCTTATAGGTTAGTCCATATTTTCGTAACCAAAAAGGTATAATTTGAATGTTTTTCACTCTGTAGGTGGTTTTGTTACAGGTTTTAGCACGCTGTGAGCGATCAAACGATACCGCTAATAAAAGGCCCTAACTAATGACGTTTTGTACACTATGTAGACCGCGTCGCAGTGTACGTTCATGCAAAAACAATTCGAACAGGTGGCCGACGTTGCAACAGTTTTTGAGAGATGTGGACTAGTACAAAACCGGGCAGTATTATCGAAAGAAATGGCAGACGGTTGTGAGGCCACTGAAGGCAGCTCAAAAGTTACCACCTCTGTCAAGGGTTCTGTATTCAGCCTGAAAAATTGTTTGAAATTTTGATTAGCTTAATGGGCCGCATTATAAACCCCACTACGCCGTTTTTTAGCGCAAGGCTAAAGGCAAAAAAGCTGCCTTTAATTACTTTCGCAGATTGTTTAAGAGATCATACAAAACATTGCAAGCAATGGTTTTGTGTCAGCCTAATGGTAGCATGTGTTCTTGATCGAGACACAACCCGGGATAGTTGAGTTTCCAATTCATTTGGCGGAATTACGGTCTGCAGAGAATGAACAAAACGTGCACCCGTGTAGGTGGGCCTTTTGAGTGCTGGAACAGCGGTCATCTCCTTAATTTGCGAGCGCTGCCTCGGGCAGGCCACTCTAGGCAGGCCCAGCGTTTCGAGTTAGAAGAAGCATGTTCAATCGAGAAAAACATTGCGGTTTTTGTTGGTTTGAGTAGTGTATTTTCAAATCAGAAGATTCTGAACAGAATTATTCACTGCTCAGGTTGGTCTCGATTCTCCCGCATTACGAGGTAGAGTTGTACAAATTTCTAGCAATCTATAACAAATGTCTCGCATGAAACGCACGCACTCGCATTGTGGATTCACTTCGGTAATGAAATCTGGCTTTAGCCGTCCCCTTAATCTGTGTAGGAGCGATACAAGGCGAATCACATTGCATGGCTGTTGGAATGCGAATGCGGAAGCTCCTTCAAACGGGACGTTATAGCCAAACTATTAACGAAACTGATGATGGTGTGGACAAACAAGTGCACATTGCACGTACGTGCATAGGTGACACTACTTGAATCTATAACAGAGCGAGGTCACGAGGAACGACAGATGCAAACGGCTCTGGGTAGCCGCATTGAACTTGAACGAGAATGCCGCTCGCCTGCGTTGCTCCGCGGCTAAGGTGTTGTGCTGCTGAGCACGAGGATGCGGGTGCCATTCCGGGTGCAGCAGGCGCATTTGATTGAGGCGAAAAGCAAGAACGCCCGTGTGTATGAGATTTAGGCCACCTTGAAGATCCGCAGGTGGTCAAAATTATTCTGGAGCCATTTACTGCGGTGCACCGCACATGTTCGGTATATTTTTGGCCCTATAAATTGAATTGTATTCTTTCTGTATGCGTTGTCGCTTGCTGTATTAGCACCCTGTGTGCCATCAAATGATGCTGGTAATTTCATTTCATTTTTATTTCATTTATTTAAACAAACCATTACTCGGGAGGAGAGGCAAAAGGCAGATTAACTCTTCCTGACGCGGCATCAACCCCGGACATGTAACATTGCAACATTGCACAGCAACGGTAGAAACAAAACCTTACAACTAGCTATACAAAGGGGAGTAGAAAAAACAAGATCATACATTTTTTGAAATGATATAGTAGAAATTACAATAGGCGCACAACACAAATAATTACAAACTACACAGCGTAACGCTCCGCAATTCCATACTTAATTCCAATAAAATACAGGAAAAGCCAAAATTGTACATTTATCAAAAGTAATATAGCAGCAAGCACAAGAGGCGCACAATAAAAATTAGAGCAAACTTCTAAGAGTAGAGCTATACAAACTACGCAGGGTAGCGCTACAGAATTCCCGACATTAAGTAATGGTTATTTTTTTTCTTTAGCGCGAGCCAAGACGTGGTGTGTTGCAGTAATTCTACAGCAGCTGGGTGCCTATTTAGATAGGTGGGAATTGGTGGCCTAATTTTTGCACACCATAGTTTGTTCGGATCATAGGCGCCCTAAAACAACAAGGCCGAGGATTTTAATGCACATTCACCGGTATATATTGTTCTAAAAATAAAAAGTTCGTTATATAAAAAAAAAAGTCCCACCCTAATAAAATTTCCTGCAGTATGTCAAACGCGTCGCAATGTGCGTACAGGCGAAAACAATTCGAACGGACTGCCGACGCGGCGAAGTTTTTTGTTTGATGTGGTTTTTAAAACACCGTATTGCATTATTTGAATACTGAACCACCTGTCATCTTTTTAATTTGGCAGCGCCGCCACCGGCTATCCACTTGCGACAGGCAAACGTTTGCACTTGTAAGCAGCGTGCCAAACTGAAAACAGATTGCGGTCCGTCTTGGGTCGCGTAATCCTTTTGTTCTAAATCAGAGAGGTTCTGAAGCGAATTTATCATTGTTCCGGATTATCTCTGTTCTCGCTCGCCCATTGCGACGTGAAAGTTCTCTCGGAACACAGAAACCAACATCAATTGTTCCACATTAATCGCACGCACATACGTAGGTAATTTACTTCGCCTGTGAAAAGTGGCTTTATCAGTCGCTTAATCTGTGTGGGAGAGTTACAAGGGAAATCCCATTGCCTTGTAATCTGAGCATCCCAATACGAAGAAGGTAGCCCATCTCAATGACACGTTATAACCAAATTATTTACGAAACTGCCAGCGTTGAGACAGAAAGTGGAATTTGCAGGTGCGGGAATAGGCTGTAGTACTTGAACATACAACACAGGCTATATAGAGCAAGAACGACAGATTCATAACAGCTAAACGAAAATAGGTTGCGGGTTCGATTCCCAGCCGCAGCGGTCGCTTTTCTGATGGAGGGCGAAAAGCAAAAAACGGCCCGTGTGTACAGATTTCGGCGCACGATAAAGATCCTCAGGTGGTCCAAATTAATCCGGAGCCCTCACTACTACTGCGCGCCTCATCGCCTGCGTTGTGTCGGCGCGTTAAACCCTACAATCAATCAATAAACAAAAATAGGAATGCCAGGGAAAAGAGACAACCCTCACAATCCGCTTTTGCTGTCGCTCTTTTTCGCTTTTGTTCTATGTAGGCTTGTATGTTCGACTTAATTTTTCAAACCGGATCACTTCCCACAAGTATTGAAATGAGCAAAAATTATTCCGTTAATCAAAAAAGGTGACGCGTGCTTTATGGATGATTGTCGGCCCATATCTATTCTTCAATTCTTGGATAAGGTTCCAGAAAATCTTATCGACACTCGTCTATCCCGCTGCGTTAAAACATTCAACTTACTCGCACATTCACACTTCGTTTTGTGCTGCCCTATCACTAACATTGCGGCTTCGTGCCTAACACACAAATTAAATCTTTCATTGATCACTGCGACGTTGCTGCTGCTGTTTTCTAGTCATGTATTTCAAATCAGGGGAATCTCAACAGAATTAACCATTCTTCGGGTGGTTTCGGAACTCGCCCATTACGAGGGAACGTCCTCGTGAAACACTATACACCCGGCAGCCACAGGCCACCCGTCAAACCCGTCAAAAGATCTGCCCTCACGGGCTAACTCGTTCGAAAGTAAAGACCCGGTGGGGCCGAAGGGCGAAGTTTGCAAAGCCTTTCCCAAGCGTTTCACCCCTGGGAAAGCGGGGCACCGAAGGCCGGGGGGACGCTTGTACCCGATTAGCGGTGGGTGTCTGTCAGCGGTGGGATTCGAACTTGCCACCTCCCGAAGCCGAGTTGGTGCCCCAGACCACTAGGCCACGGCTACGGTGTAACGTCCTATGCATCTCTAGCAATCAACAGCAAAGGTACCGCATACAACGCACGTACCCGCATTGTTCATTTACTTAAGCAATGAAATGCGGGTTTATATTTCGCAATAACCTGCGTAGGAGCGATACAGTCGGAATCATATTGCATGGTGATTGGATAACGAAGAAGGTAGCCCCTTCAAACGACACATTATAGCCAAGCTATTGACGAAACTGCTGGGGCGTAGACGAACATGGGAAAATTGCAAGTACATGAACAGGTCATAGTAGGAGGGTATTTAACAGCGGCTAGGTACACCAACAACGACTGATGCATAACGGCTCTGGTTAGGCGTGCTGAAATAGAGAAGAATGCCGTAAAAAACGTATTCCCAATTTCATTTATATAGAGGGGATTTGGATATTTAGTCTTGATTCCACGCCTTTGATATCTGCTGAAACAGCGCAGTTGACTACGTCCCGCCGGCGGTCAGCTGCCGCAGAGGGGGTTGCGTACCCGCGACTCGCCGCGGTGTTCACGGGCCCCCCAAAATTAAAAAAGGCTAAGAGAGAAGTGCCCGAAAACCACCCGCCTGACACCATCCGGTCAGGGCTTGCTGTCGAGATAGCGCAGTAGCATGCAGGTCCTTCGGTTGTCAGCCACTGAAAATTAATTTTCGTAACTTAATTGACAGCGCTGAGTTTGTGTGGAACGACCGGCCCGGTGGCATCTTGTGCCGCACGCCGAGTGAGCGCCACTAATATTCGAAGTAGCGGCAACTTTCCGCCCGTGTCGACGTCGCCTAAGAGTTCGTGATAAACTTCAAGTTAGTACGGGCATTAGGATCTCGTTAATTAAAGTGAAGTTTTAGTGTTCGCACTGATGTCTGTATCGCGAATACGACCTGCAGGAAACCCAACGTTCCCACTGATGACCATGATGGTTGTGAATGAAGTGTAGCAAAATTAAGCCGCATCCCTGCGAAGCTTGACGAGAGCTCTGATACGTCCTCCGCTAAAGGTTTATGTGCAGCAGTGGTAGAACTGGCGTAGGCGCACCAGCGCGACGTAAGTAGGCCGAACGGGAGGTAGTGACGTGAAGATCAACAGCCGTTACCCATGCGATGACGAAGATATAAAGATACAAACTTTATTGGTTCAGAAATGGTGGGCATGAATCAGGCGCATCGGTCAAGGCAGCCGCTGGGATGAGAATGGCCTTGCTCTGCATTTAAGCCTTACGTTATGCCTAGCGTGAGATCTTGGTCTTTAACACCCCAACAGGCATCCACTCAAAACCGTGCTCCCTTAACGCCAAATAGCAGGTACCGATTCGCGCTGGCCACCCGAAACCCAGATGTGAGGCCTACGGAGTGCAAACCCGAGAGTACTGTGACCACCGTATAAAAGTGGGGATTACGCCCAGAGCAGCACGTACTGGCAGTGTGAGATAGCCTAACCAAAGAATTTATCACTAGAAAGGTTCGCGTTCAACCGTCGTAGTCGTTAGAAGAAATGGTCTAGGACATTTATTGTTGTATTGGCTCTTGAGTAATTTTGCGCTGGAGCAACTCGACGATAAAGTTTTGTGCGTGACTGAAATGGTTTCTGGTCGCTGTGCAACGGAAGGGATAATGTCAACCATTGCTACGCTATCAATCATTACTGCGCCGCTAATTATAATTCTACCTTAGTTTACCTTACTAAGTATTGTACATTTTATAACAATATTAGAGCGACTAAACGTGTTAAATTTGCCAACTGTGCGTATTGGGCTACTGCAGGATGTTTCATATTCGGTTGGCTTCCATTATTTTTTATACCGCTTTCCGTTTGTTCCTTCAGTGAATATTTTTTCTTCGTCTCGTGATATCGATGTATAGGACAAGTTTTCATTTTTAGTTCGTGTTTATATATTATATTTTCTATCTCCTGTCTTTTCCGGTTTAACATTTGCTTTTATAATTTTATATATAAACGAATCAATGCGTTACTATGCCATTTCTGCATTGTTGTGCAGATTCAGATGTTAGTGAGTTAATGTTAAAGGTATCCGGCAAAAAATGCTTACCAATAAAAGACGCCTGACCAGCTTATATCGCAGCTGCAGGTACTACAGACTCAGCGAATGCCGCATGCTGCCACAAATCATGCGGCTCGCTCGTCGGATGCCTAAGGAACCGCACGGTGCAACATTGGAGAGAACCGAAGCATGGCAGCCAAAATCCAGAAAGTAAATACCTATAGGTAGGAGATGTACCCGAATACCCACATATCTATCTCAACAGCAGGCGCGGGTTGTCAGTTGTCGCACCGATAGTTCATCGGGCAGCTGACGTGATGCGTTTTATTTTGGGGCCGTCTTACATCTTACATCCATCTTACATAAAAACATCTTACATCTTAACTGATTAACGAAAGATACTGCAGAGACAAGAGTTTTATTCAAGCAGCTGAAATAGGCCTCTCCATGAATCGTTCGTGGAAACATGGCAGGTGGTAATTCAGCAGTAATTAGAACAGCATTCTCAAATACGTAATTACGACGAGTAGTTGGTACGAGAAGTATTTTCGAAGTCTATTTTAGAGGCTAATTGTAGCCCAATTTCTTTCGCTATATAGTACTGCTTTTTCTAACCGTACTCCATCTGCACATGGCTATGTGTAGACGGCAAGCTAGAATTCTGTAACTTTTGGAACTACAGTGTGAACTCAATAATTATTACGACGAAATAAAAGGTCGGCGTAATGATAGCCTTTATTAGCGGCACATTTCTTATTGATCGTTAACAGCAGAGGTTTTAAGCTTTTAGTTCTGCCATCTAGAGTTACCAGAAAACAAGCACAGCCGAGCACACGTGAGGAGCGCCTAGCGTGGTTAAAATATATGCCTTGCCTTTCGATGCGTGAGGACCTCGCATAAAATACCGAAGAAAATACCGACCCCCCGTGAGCATGCGCGTCGTGAAAGCGACCGGCTTCCGGCAGCTCTACTTTCCAGAACACTCTACCCAGCAATTGTGGGTGATCTGTCGCGTGCTGTCCTCCTCTGCCATTTCACGTGCGTTTGCGCCTGCGTTTGAGAGAAAGTATGCCAAGTTAGAGCTAAGGACGCCGAGTTTGGGAAGCCGGTTACAGCTGATTCTGGCGTGTTTTCACGTGGTTTATTTTGAGAGACACGTGAACGCGAGCGGACAAAACAATCCGGGCATCCCAGTAACAGAGAACCTCAAGGCAAGTTTGAAAATCCATGTGAGGTGTAATGGCCGAGTTACAAATACAAGCTGCAGAAATGACTCCTACGTTAAACTGCGACCTGAGGACCACTGCCAACAATCTGCTACGAAGATAATTTATTTGTGGGTGTGTGCTGACAGGACGCTAGAGGCACCATGCACACGCATCAGTACACCATCGCAGTAGTGTCGCATTCAACCCTTAGTTTTAAAACGTACACAATTTTTTTGTTTGACTAACTCACTGCCCTGAGAGATGCACATACCGCATTATCGATGCATTGTTCTATTTGGCACAGAGCTGACTGTGCAAAATATTACTGTATGTGACCCCCTTCATGAAATTCCTAATTGTGAGGTTGTGGCTCATAGGTGAAGTAAAAGCACTGAGACTTCGATTAACAAGAATATTTTTTCACTCATTTTTCGCCAGCTTTTTTACTTAAATTTGCTGTACCATTCAATCTAACACATTTATTTGAAAATACCCGCATAATATTTTTTCCTATTCACAAGTAAATATAGACATTACCGCGTCAATATTTCTTTGTTGTACGATTCCTTGCAATAAAAATCCGTACAACTGTTTTAACATTAGGACGCACACGAGCAACAATAAAATTTTTACAGTATTCCTCCGCCTTATTTTTCTCTATTAACCAAACTAAGACCCCAGGTGTAGTGTGGATCACTAGTGCTCTAGCGTTAGGGCAACGTTTTAGGTTACAAGAAAGACGGTAGTTTTTCCTATATATTGTGCCTTAAAACTTGACGGGCGCGTCAGCAGATCCCATGATAGTTTTTGGCCGGTCATGAAAGAACTTACGCGTACGTCAACCCATACAATAAACTTCATCAGGCAGACCGACCAACCGCACTGCCAACCCGTCGTCTTAACTTTTTTTACCTAATTTTCAAGGTTACTGCTCCTACTTGCTCGCATTCTACACCTTGTATTCACCTATGGTTTCAGCCAGATTAAAAATCTGAGCTTTTTTTAATGAGGCAGAAGTATTATGAAACAATGAAGACAAAAGCGAAGTTCATATAGAAAGGGGGTTTGTTGGTGCGAACTTGTGCTCTGCAGCAAATAAAAAAAATAACAAGCATGAAGGAACAAGCAACAAAGAGACAAGCACAGATGAGCCAAGACTGAACGATTGCCGCCGTATTTTGCCTACGAAGTCATGTCTCAGTACTATGCTTTCAGAACCATCTAGTTAGATCTGCACATTTCACAAGAGTGTATGAGACTAACGACGTGGTAGAACCTAGTCCCTATCGAAGAATTTTGCCGGGCGCGCCAACAGCAAACAGCCGCTCTGCTAAAACATGACAGGACAGCAAGGCGCTGCAATAGCTGCTCACAAAACATTAAGAAGCTATGTTTGTGTTAAATTTCAGGATTGTAGAGTGTTCGATTTCCCTGCCTGCGGCATTATTCTTACTAAACAGTGCACAAGTATGTAGAGTTGGACTGAAGCACAATGATTTCAACCAAAGTTGAGTCGTCATCCACAAACAACTTGGTTGAGACGTGGCATCGGTCCTTTCAAATGTGCGGTAATGAAGATTTCGAATGCTAGAGAAAAGATCCCAACAGCCACACAAACATTGTTTACTGCTGCTTTCCACAGCACACTAGGGAAAACTGGTGGCCGAAATAGCTGTACGTCTGTGAGCCCAAAACATGTTGCACGCCTGTCATCGCAAGTTGAAATCTCTCAGTGTTGAGGTAGAAGTAGGAACAAACAAGCAATAGGGTGACTTACCTTATCCAGTGTTCAGTTCATCTCTCACCATAACATCCGTTATATTGAAGTATGCGAGCTTGTGCATCTATCCCCGAAGTCTACGCATGCCTAAAACGGAACATTTCAGCGATAAACGCCTCCATATTCGCCTGCAAACACAGAAGAGCTGCAAGACGCCTGGCTTGAAACGTCCACCTGGCTTGAAAACAAATTACGTCCACCTCCTCTCGCGGGAACCCTGGTGTGATGCTACGCTGAAGGGGGTTCCATTGTGCGTTTTCGTTGGGTCGATTACTCGAATTGCGTGAGCAATCGTCGGGTAATGCGAGAGAGAGAGAGAGAGCGTTACGCGGACGACCGTCGACTGAGAGACCGGCCGGAGCGCGGCACTCCGCTTATATGCGCAGCGCGCCCGAAGGAGAGGAGACCGCGGAGAGAGAGGGCGCTGCACATGCTCAAAGCGCGCTTTGGCCGCGCGCAGCGTTGCCCACCGGAGGAGAGTGCGCTGCGCCACGCGCCCGCAGATGTTGGGCGAGAATGTTCGCTATCGGAGAGAGGAGAGGGGGTGAGCGGAGGAGAGACGCAGCTGTGCGGACGCGGACGACGACGACGCAGGAAGGACAGGAGGGCCGCCGGGAAGAGATGCTCTTCTCAGCGTCGCATCCAATAAAAAGGGCGCAAACCAGATTTAATTATTAACATTGGAAGTTTTCTAAGAACGTCTGAGCAACCTGTCCTTAACAAAATTGCGTTATTGTAGACGGTACCTGGTTGCGGGCATAACAGCTAATGCCGCAGATTGCGCTCATCATTTCTTAGCCGCAGCATGCCGCTATTGTATAATTATCATATCTACGGCTACCCCTGGAACGCTTCAGTATAAAAGAGTTCGGTCGTACTTTTGCTAGAGAGGATGAAAGCGTAATAATGCCAAGAAGCTTTAGTCCTTCTCCTTCGTAACTTCCCATAAAAGAACGCGGGTGTTTCTAATACGCCTGTTTTGAAGCTCGCCAACGCAAGCATTTTTCTAAAGAACGGGATTTTGGCATTAGAGGTGTTTTCCGTTAAAAGTAAACATTGCATAATGGGAAATGCCTTCTTCCGACCTTCTATAGAAACAAAGTGATGTTCAGATTTTTATCACTTCCATACTTTTCTGAACGTGTAAAAAAGCTTTCCACAAGGTGATACTTCAAGTATTATTACTGTATAAAATTAACAATTTTATTACCTAAAAATAAATTATGTTAGTAAGTACTTTTTTGAAATAAAAATCATTACAAAAAATTAAGACGCTGTTATACATCTTTTAAGAATTTTAACTTTCTAAAAAGCTTTGTTGCATACTTTTGTGGCTTTCTTTCGGTTTTTTTTCTTTTGTTAGTAGCAACGGCCAGATAAATCAATTGAAAATATCATTTTGGGCATACACTCCTTCCGCGGACTACCCCCTGTTAAGTACGTTTTGAATCTTTGACGGCCAACTTCTAGCCCTCCAAAAGGTTGGCTCGGTCCGATACACCTACGGCCTAGCCCACACAAACTTGTAAGTAAAAAAACTCGTTTACTAAGTTGCACCTGTTTCGGTTTCTGTTTCACAGCCCTGGGTATTCGCTGCGAACTATTGCGAGACTTTATTGGTCCCGGTAGTTCACTCATTTTGCCACCAAGGGTCGAGAAATCGCACATTACAAACGGCGCCCCAGCCGGCGCGACCACGCTAGCCGCCTTCAAGAAGAAAACCGATATTTGTTTTTGCTATTGTTGTAATTTGTGAATAAAAAGCCTAAGACACTTCTTGCAGGACTTGGAAAAACGCGATCGTCTAAAAAATACAACCGTTCCCTTCGTGCGCGTTCCGTGGTCACGCTTGAACAATTCAGCCACACATATGAATGGTTGGGCCTTCGTCGTCACTAAAATTTTGATGGGATGTACAGGGTGGCGGGCTCGCGCGCTGCAGCGCTAGCAATAAATATTTTTTCTTGCTTTCTTGGTGTCTCATTCATTCCCGGTTTTGTGCTGCCTCGAAGGTAATGTTTTCTTGCGCCTTAATCCTGCACTAGTTCCGTAATTACAGGTGATAATAATATTATTATAATTATATTTATAATATTAAAAGTTCTTAATTTTTATTTTCAAAAAATCTTATTTATAATATAAGTACTCCTAGAAACAGTATAAAATTTATAAATAGCACGTAAAAATTAGGTTTTTCTGCGCCTGACGCCGTTTTTTTTTTGTATTCTTACTACCCGCTGATCATACGAATAGGAACCCAGTCCACACATACGTGCGGGTTTGTTTTCTGTGTAAAATACTATGAGCTTTCCATTTTTACTTGCCGAAGCATCATTACGAAGGGGTAAATACACAAAATTTATTACTTGTGGCCATTTTTTCTAAAATCTTTGTGCTTGGCACGAAAGGGATACAGGAATATTTTATCGGCACTTAGCCTAACTCGATCTATACTAGCTCATACGCACCAACCTGGTATTGCCGGCCTGTGTGTCTCTTTAGACCAAGACAAGCATATGATAGGGTCAATCAGCCATACCTGCTTGCCATATATCAGGCATATGGGTGTCCTTCTGATTTTGTTCAGCTTCTCCAAAATTGTACAATAATTTATTCAATAACCTGGTCATTAATGGTGTGGTACAGGTTGTAATTGCAATTCATAGAGGCGTCAGGCAAGAATGCCCATTGTAGCCGCTTTTTTGTCTTATGGCTAGACCTCTCTCATCAGAAAAAACTCGTCGACAAACCCAAAATTAAGAGACTCCCCTTGCCAGGCACATTTATTCGCGGTCACTAAGGAGAACGTAAGAAGGTCGGATCACAAGAATACGTTCCTCGAGAAAAATAGTTACCCTCGATGCGCAGCCGGTTCAAAAGAACGCAGATTCGGTATACGGGGTGAAATGGTCCAACATAGTAACCATCATCGGCAACTTGTTCATACTCAGATAAACGTACTTACAAGTCTATCACACCCACGTTGAATACAGAGGATTGACATGGAATGGTTTGTAGTAGACCTGTGGGCACGGTTGCCTTCGTTTTACGTGTCAGAAAACAGAACAGGACGCAACGCACTTGGGGACACTCATGGAGAGTCGAGGCCAGATGTACCGACTCAAGATACAGTCGTACTGTTTTATTAACCCCAGAAGGCCAGTGGTAGTGCGGTCATTCAAAGATGCTGTGATTGGATTTTGAAGTGAACTAAGAACGCCGAAATGATTTGTCGCTGGTTGGATAACAGCTAAAGTGTTATAGAGTACAATAGCTAGGCGAAATTCTTCCAGTTTTTATCTATAGCGATTTTCGGTAGGCTGCAATATCCCGTCAACGTTATCTATTTTATCACAGTACTTTGCATTCTCTCGTTCGAGGGAGCCAGTTTGTTAACTCGTTCGAGAAAGGTCAGAAGGACGCATTGCCAAAACTTGTTGGTGGAGACCAGGATACTTCAAAACGGGATTCACATGCTTTCTTCAAGACTTGTACACAATGGGGAAATCATACGCCTCTAGCCGGTGCATCGAAAAAATGATGCCACCCGACAAATTATTCATTTCCAAGAACCCGCAAGGGGTGTTATGCTCAGTCACATGCGAGAAATGACGCCAATACAGGTACGACCGAATTTTCGGGGACGGACCGCGCAATGGCTACACATTCTATTTCAGATGACGTGTTGCTCCTATCGTCAGGTTTTCGAAGCCAACATATTCACGATAAAAAGAGTCGGAAGCCAACGAACAACTGAATGACTGGAATTCACCTTGGCACTCATCCGCTCATGTAAATATGGGTGAAGATGCTTTTAGCCGGTGACGTCGTGACGCAATTTTGGTGAACTAAGACACGAACCTAAGAAAGAATTCCGACAAGCCAAGGAAACTTAGGAGGTTTTTCTGCCGAAGAGACAGGGAAAATTTGATTGCGGCGTAATTTTGTCAATATCTAGGAGAATGTAATGATTTGCTTGGGAAACGACACTTTTCGTGTTTAGCTGAAACCTAGCGTTGCCAAAGCTCCCCAAATCTTTATCGGGATTGTGAAGAGGTTTGTCAAAACTCGAAGGGAATACAATGCGGTGGAGATATCACAAACAAGTCTTCCAATTTATTCCGGCTCTAAAATATCCTAAATAACGCTATCAAAGGAAGCAACACATTGGATTTTCCAAATAACATCAAGTTAGGTTTAATAAACCATACGTGAAACGAAGGTGGACTTTACTTTGTCGCCCTAGCGCCTAGAAATTTTTACTATCATCACCGGTGCTCAAGACGAAAGAAATCCAGGGCTCCTTGCAAGGTATTGAGAGCTTCGTCAGTAGGTTGGCTGGGGTAGGCCTTTTCAGGAGTTCTCACGTTAAGAGCTCTATAGTCGACGCAAAAAGCCATCCGTAAGTCTTGGTTGCGATGCAGAACAGGTGACGACCGATATCTCGAAGAAGGCCTGATGATATCCCGCTTGATCATATCAAAGACGTTTTATGGGTGGTGGTGGTGGTGGTGATGATGTTTATGGACGGGTGGACCTAGCCTTGCGTGGTATGCCGGCAATTGCTCACCCGATCAGCACCTTTTAGCGCTATGCGCGGGAATTCACCATGACTCGCTGAGGCTTGTGACACGTAAAAATTGCAGGATCAAACGAAAGATGTCCCTCCTCGTGATCCAATGGCCTTCCGGGAAAATTAAATTGTTCAAAGAGGCATGCGGAGCGGCCATCCTTCAATTTTTGTTCATAAGGGGACACACCAAAATGGGGGCGACAAAGGACAGGGCATCGCCGTTATCATGCGATGGCTTGCAAGCACGTATCTCTAAGAGAACAGGAGAAAGAGAGAAATGATGATTGGTGCTTAGTAAACGCGGTTCATAGCTCGTATTCTAGATCTGGGGAGGCAGAAATGAGTGTATTAGTGAATAAAAAGCGCAAAGGCTTTCATTCGTGGTTATGTGTGCCTGAGGAGAGAAAACAGAGTGAGAACTGCAACGGCCTTATCGCGGGAAATAGAAGCGTCAGCAACGCTTTGAGATAGGACAGTGGGCTTAGTGGCCACGTTTACGGTGGCTTGAAAGGCTGTTCAGGAAGAGAAAGAGACAAGGCATACCGGTACTATAAGACTTTTACGAATGAATTTTGCTGCCGGCGTTATAAGTGCATATCCATCGGGAATGCTGTCAGAGGCAATGAAAATGAAAGCTTCTATCGAAGAGGCAGAAAGTTATCCGAACTGCAAAATAGTCTATGCATTGGTTCCTGCAATAAAGACTCAGGCAACAGCCCTGTCAGTTACATAAACGTAGTCGTTTCAGCTGGAAATTGTTGCAGTAGCCAATGAGCGTCTCAAGCTAAAATTATGCGATTAGCACATCGGGCTAGTACCACGGCTGGGATATGGTGACTAATGCCTTAGGTGACAACGCCTCTGTAAAGTGTCCGGTAGTGTTGTACTCATTCCTCTAAAACAGAAACGATAGCTCGTTCCTCGTTCCTTCCTGTAGCCAGAGTCTTTCAATGCTTTACTGGTCACGAAACTTCGGCGCTCGCTTCATATAGGGACCGCGCGCGCCACTACAGGCGCCACCGCCGCACGAAGGTCATCCAGCCGCCGCGCGTGCGGCGTATTGGCCAGCTCTTGGCGTGCAAACACTCGCTGCTTTTGGTGTCTGCGCGCTGATTAAGTGTGTTTTTTTTTCGTAGTAGTTAGCGATGAATAGTCCAGTTATTGTGTTTATCACCTGCCTTCAATATGGTTTTATTTTTCAAAGTGTATTACCGTAGACTTCGGCCGTGAACGGCAACGGCTTCTGTGTGCTCTGGCACAAACGCTCCGCCGTTGTGTTTACGGATTTTTAAATCTGTATTGCTTCTTTTCTTAAAGCATAGTTGTAAATACCACCCATACGGTAGCTGTGTAGTCACGGATTGCTGCGGGCCTATCGATAATACAATTAAAAAAAACTGAAAGGAACCAAGTACGCGTCGTTCAGACTACGCTTAAAGAATTCGTTGATATCTCTGGAATGCACAGAGCACTAAAAGAGATAGCCCAATAGTAGTGTCGTTTCGATGAGTGGGTACATACTTGAGAACATCTAAAAACGCTGCAGAAACGCGAAGGATCAAAACACGAAGAGATATATGTTGCACCATGTGTCTTTCTGCTTCCAGGCTTTGTAATCCTTGCAAAAACAGGAAGCGAAAAAAGAACAATGCAACTGATTTTATCACACATAACCAAAAATTTTAATTTTACGAAGGGAGACAATAGACCGTGGTCCAGCGTACAAAAATTTATTTTTTCGCGCTGCGATGTGAATATTGCCATGTAGCCAAGAACGACGCAAAGCTTTCCTGAACGCAGCGAGAGAGCGATCTCCTGCACTACAAAAGACTAGAATGAAATACAAACGTGGTAGAAGCAGTCCGCAGTGTGACGTGAACAGATGAACGTCGATAAAGAGAGTTGCGCGGCGTTTGCTATGCATGCATTACTCTTGAAACGTTATTAATTTCAGATCCATGGAAATAGGATCGAGAACATTGTCGAAGAAACAAAAAATCAAGTTAGCGACAAGGTGGCACCCTTTCCATATCAAACAATATTGCCCGACGGGACGTACGACAAAAAGAGCAAACGGGCGCTCCGGTTGAAACGCCAGATAAGAAACAGGAATCGGCCACGCGCGGTTAAAAAACAAACAAATCGAACCCTAAGGGATAATTCGCAGAAATATGAAAAGTAAAAGCACAAGGACGTCCCAAAGCTTTTTTTACACGCGAGCCTGAGCGCAAGGTAATTCAAGTTTGCAAACAGGTAATGAAGCACCGCTACAACCTGACTGATATGACAGAAATCCGGCTTTACGTTAGCCTTGTACAATTCTAGGTCCACGATGCTCTCAAAAGGGTACATTCTTTTTTCCATTCTCACACACAGTGCATTTCCACACACTGTCGCACACTTATAATCGAAGTTGAAATCTCCCGTTGCTTGCCTTGGAATGGCACCCCTCCATTTCTCACACAGCTGCCAGTCGCTCGGTCAACAGAACAAGGAAGCATTTTCTGTGGTATCGTTGTACAAGGAACGACATCCCGGGACGCAACACATGTTCGGAATCGTCGTTGCACTACTTCAGTCGCATCACAAGAGCGCGATATGCACGTTACATTTTTTCCCGCACAAAACAAACACAACTCGCCGCGGCTCCGCAGTTCGAGCCAGCGCAACGCCGCCCGAGGAGTGACCTTAGTGAGAGGGTGGCTCCAACGCGCGGCGGCCAAACGCAGCATATGAAGCTATCCCATTGAGTTACGGAGCAGTTTCGTGACCAGTAAAGCATTGAAGGACTCTGCTGTAGCTTAGCAAACCCCGGCGCACTTGGCCATAACATCGCGCTTGCTGCGGTCGCCTAAGCATGGCTCCGCCGATCCTCACCTGCAACTGTAGAGCCATGACGTCACTGCGCAACACATGGTCTATAAATGCTCGTGTACAGCGGCTTCATCCACAAAGGGACCGTCAGGTCCGCCTTGTACCACTAGTGGGAGGCGGACCAATTTTCTGATAGCTGAAAAGTAATTAAGTGCCATGTGTTTTTGAAGCGCGAGGTTTTCACAAGCATCATTTTAACCCAGTATTAGCCAAGTCGAGCACTACTGGCGGAATGCCTAAAGAGACATTAGGTAAAATGGCAAAGGTGGCGGCCAGTCAGATGTTTTAAAGCGGTTTAAAATAAAATAAAATAAAAAGTAACAAATCGGTCTGAAAAATCGAGGAAAGAAAAGACAAAATAAAGGTACTAAAAAAAGAAGAACCAAATATAGGCTTAAGAAAGGCGAGATTTCCAGTGGAGCTTGAAACAGCGATGTGGTAGCGAGAGCAGATCGGTGCGAGTGAGGAGTACAAGCAAATGAAAAATTTACTGGCCCGGAACCATGAGACCCAGGGAGGGGCCAGACAAAATGCTCCCTTTATTGAAGCGACCAATCGGAAGTGTACAAGTGCAGTGTTGACTACATAAATGGCATCTAAATTTAATGCACGTTTCCAGTTAACTGGGCATAACAGCTTATATCGAATATTCAAAAACCTTGCCTTCCTCTTCTGGCTTGGCTTCAAACACCCCCACTGTGATAGGTCTGGTCTGGTCAGCTCCCGACCAGTATAATTCAGGGCACCGAAGTCTTCAAGGTCTTGATCTTAATTCGGGCTGTCATTGAGGCGGACTCTTTCTCTTGCTCTTTCAGTTGGTTCAGAGATGCAGAGGACTGGTAGATAATAGTGCTTTCTGCCAAGCCTCGCAAGTTGTCTGTCATGCCTGCACGGGCACTTGTAAGTCCGCAGTGAGATCTCCAGGAAATGCTGTCTTCCCGTCTTCCCCAGCAGGATCGCACCGGTGTGCAGCCGACTAATCGGCCCCCCTTGAGAATTCACCAATTCAAGTAAAGAAAACAATTGTAAATTAATGTAGTCCCCAAAAACACATACCAAAATAGAGTGAATACACAAACGTTAACCGTAATACGTTACTCGAGAAAAGGAAATAAAGAAACAGGAGAAATTCAACAAAAATTATAGCTAACAAAGCAAATGTAAATAAATTCGAACAGAAAATATAACAATATATCAGTCAGGTGTAAAAAAAAATAAAAATTAACTCATCAATTAAAGCTGCATAAAAATACTAAAACATATACAATAAATGAACACCTTTTAGACATATTACATTAATAAATCCGGTAAACTGAAAAACAGTATATGTAATGGGAAAGCAAGAAGGAAGATAGACATATGCGTATGCAAGACAGAAACAGTAAAAAATTGGCCGCGTATCTGCTCCTTTCGTTGCAAATGCCGTCAAAAGACGGTAGACTTTATCGGCTTTTGCGAAGTAAATGCCTCCTTTCGCTTTCCCGCTCACCTCTCATGTTGTTCCTCTTGCGTCGCGCTCCTCCCAAGGTAAAGACGCCAAAGGTTTGCATAAATCATTTTAAATTTCCCGCGTTCCACTGCTCCAAACCGGGTGACTCGATGCGAACGCTGCCGTACGGCGAAGACGCGCGTTAATCGAGGCGCCCTACTTCAGCGTTTATAGAACCGCGTTTCCCTACTCCACGTGTGTTGCAAGCAGAACGTGGAACCTACCTTGTGGAACCTTGCGTAACTGTTGCCGGTTGATTTCTTAAAATGGCCCCAGAAGCTATAGTGGCGCGGGCGACAGCAGGCGACGGCGGAGTGAATTCTTTTTCTGCAGTTGACAAAGTATTTAATTTCGCAAATTCAAGCATGTTTGATTTTTTATAAAGGAACACTGCAAATATCACTTCTGTATTGATTTGTTGTCTCATATTTGCGTAATGTCTTGTTCTTGTTCAACAATGTTGGCAAGTATGAACATTCCACCGGACATAGACGGGTAGATTTAGCTGTGACTATATAAGACTATTGCGCAGGCGTCGTTTTGCTTTGGCCGGGTGGCTGAATCGGGTCACAGACATACAGACATACAGACATACAGACAGACCAAAATTTCTGGGTTTAAGTAGCCCAAGAAAGACTATCGTCTTTAAAATTTCCTCCTCAAGACCAGTACTCATATAAGACATGAAATGTGTTTATGCTAGCACATAAAAACATGCGATATGATTGCAATATACAACAGCATGCATCCCTGCCCATCAGGCAAGCTCAAGGGCAGTGTATGGCTCTTCTTTCATGATACACTACAGAGCACGCCCACCCAAAGAGCATGTTGCATAATGTGTCGAAGTTCCCACCCAGCCTACGTAGGCGCCCGTCAGTGGTCAGATGTCGATGTGGCCGCACCCGCTCTCCGCGTACCAGGCAGGCCGTGGGCCATCGGCCGTGGAAGTTGGGGCTGGTGCCCTCCGCGTTCTGCTAAATCAACAATTCTGAGTGACAGCTATGTGGGAGTAAGTGTTCTATGGTCAGTGCATGTTAGCTTTGCAGGGGCGTTTCCAATATTCGAGGGATGTTCGCTCATCCGGAACCAACGGCGTCTGGCCATTTGCTTGATGTGACGGACGTACGTTTGAAAAAGTACTTCTGATGTGGCCACGCTCGCTTGCCGACCGCCGTCTCGTCGTGCAGCATCAACAAATTTTCCGAGAACCAATTTCTACACAATTTCTGCTACGAATGGGCTGTAGTGTATCAAGAAAATGCTTTATTGTTGCGTTTCGTGTGGGTCTTTCTAGCGTGATTTGTACATCAGGAAGTTGCCATCGTCTGTTTTTTTGCACAATAGCGGACCGATCACCCGAGAACATCAAGTTTGCGTGTATTGATGGAGTGGTTCAAGAAAGTGGGTCTGGGTAGCATATCCTTTCTTACGGAATATAATGAGTGGTTTTTTTCGACAGTAGCGGTGACAGGTTGAAAAATGCTGTTTCGTGTTGTGAACTTTGGGAGATCCCGATGTTGAGTGCTAGGCGTATATAGTTGGTGCCCGTTCGGCCGGAGTTTATGCCAATTGTGCGCGCTGTGTGGCATTTTGTTATTGTCGCATAGGGCCGCCGGTTCGTACATTTTCACGCGTCACTTAGTGCCTCGTTTATACTTTACTGAAAACATCGGAAGATCCGTACTTTACTGATTCACATCACCTGCGCATGTTGCCGTGGCTGGTCGCCGTGCGACCTGAATGACAATGTTTTTTTAATGACGCAAACAGGCATGATGACAGCATAATTGGAGAGACGTGAGGAGAACTATGCGACGGCGCTCAGTCGTGTGAGACAACGTAGCATTACCGACATAAAAGCAGTATGAACGAGCTCCAATACCGATCAGGAATTCAAACGCAGTGACTGGTTTCTGGTTGTTTGTAAGAGGGTAGCCCAACACGTGGGCAGTAGTATTGCTCAATCTTGAACCCCATCACTGTAGAACGCTGGAACTGTGTGGACCCGTGGCGTCACTTCTCAATTTTTTTTATATGTTGGAAACAATGCTCGTGCGCGCACCGTGGTATGCACTGTAGGTTTGTATTTTGCCATTCCTAATCGTGGGCCATGAGCGAAACAAACTGCGAGGACTGACAGGAAAATATCTTGTATTGAATCGGCAGAGGTGCAACTTTTCATGTCTGTAAGCTAATAAACTTGTTTAAAATTGCTCAATAAATTTCGCATTTCCGATAAATAAACCAACCGTTTACCTTGCCGTTGTCTTTTTGCAGAGTTTGTGTGATGGCCTTTTTCGTGATAAAAATTTGTTAGAGACTGTCCTGTGGGATAGTAATGGCTGTAATTTAAAGCTTGCATTACGGGGCCCTGCCATTAAGAATTTACAGAGTTCAACAACCGAGTTTATATTTTAGTAAAAAGGCTTTACAATACATAGTGGCAGACATTCACATTTTCAATGTCGCTTATTCGTGATACACCAATGTTATTCAACAGAGTAGGAAACTGCTTAAGACACTTTTCATAGCGCTTTAGTTTATTTTCATTCAACACCACTTACGCACATTTGCATGTTGTTATTTCTCCGAAAATGGTGACAAGAGCTAGACAGGGTAAGTGTGCGGCTGATCGTTGTTTAGGATGAAGAGCTCTAGTAATAATTGCAAACACATCTGTAGCAGATAAATATAGTTTTCGTCGCTTCTCAGGGTTTCCATGTCGCTAATTACTGAGTACGCACTGTTACTTTTGCCTTCACAGCCGTCGTGAAAATAGGAATCGACCAGGCGGCATATTATTAGAACGCAAAGACAGCGCGTTCCACTAATGTGCTTTGGCTCGCGGGGATTCTCAATGCAGCAGTTTAGCATTTTTTGCTGTACAGAATTTGCAATTTAGTTTTAGAATCGGAGCGCGTCTCTGACACGAGCTCTCATCCGAAGATATTTCCACGTGAGAGCTAAATCCACAACGAATGCTAATACTTGTCTTGGACATGAACTCAGTGATGTAGTAAGCGATGTAATGAGGAGACTGCTACTGGATTCATGGACTGCTACCATTTCGCAGTATCGCTGTTCAGTTTGGATCACAGATTAGTCTTGCACATATCCAATCAATTATTCTTACTCCACTTTAAAACTGGGTGCAGTATCTATTTATTAGTGATTTAAAAGGCGAAAGAAGGATCAACAAAACCCTCATGTTATCTCCCAACCTAAGAACAGGCGTAAGCAGGCGAAGATATAGCAAAGGCATATTCGCATCCGTGTACATGTTATGCTTATGTATTTTAAAGTGATATTGCATGCAAGCGGGACCATTATTTTGCATTCACTGGTGTTCTCTATAAATACGCGGTGAGTAATTGTAGTCATGCTTGAAGAATTGTTTCGCCAAGACCAAATTTCAAAGGTACCGTCCCCATAGAAAATTTTTCTAGAGCACAAATCCTTCAAAGTAGCCCTGATTAGAATAGAGAATCGCTCGGACATCGCACCTACACTGCGCCGACAGTGAAATAAAAACCGGCTTTGTATTCCGCATTCCCCATATCTGTTCTTGCTCTCGCCCTAGTTCGCGGAAAGTTATACATCTTTTTTATCGTAACGAGATCCCATAAACGCCTTCCCAAGCCATACATCGCCAACCATAAAGTAGAAGATCATAGTGGCTCCAGCTAGTTCCTTATCGCCAAAAAATAAATGCACTTCATCTCTTTGTTTACGGCAGAACCGCGATGGAAAACAGGGATCCGGAGTAGTAGAGCTGCGGCGACAAAGACACCAGCACCACCAGAGAAATCAACGGTGACAGTACGGTCTTTACAAATGTCGAGGACTTGAAGGATGTATCTTGCGTCGATACTGATAAGGTGGAACCTGTAGGGGAAGAGATGTTCGTGCAAGCCACGGAAGGCCACGTGCCTGAAGACATTTTCCAGGATACAGCTTCGTCTTCCGAGCCTGACACGCTAATGCCCGTAACAACCTATACAACAAAAGTCTGCTTTCGCCGATGGCGTATCAGCCATGTCCGGATGACTGATTTGTCGTCAACTAAACTACACACAATGCTGCTGTGATCTCCTGCAGTTCCTCCTCTTCGACATCTACAACCGAGCAAAACAAAGAAAGAGACTTCGCAAGTTCGTGTCACGGTCTTCTTACTTTGATATCGTTGGTGGAAAAGATGGCCGCAAACATTAGGTGCCCCTGCGCAATCACAACGGACCTTTTGACAAGCATGCGTACAGTCAGTCTGGTAAGTGTGACCATTTATTTAAGCTAATTATGCAATTTGGGGTAACGGTTTCTGTAAAAGCACAATCTCAAATCAACATAAATATTTACCTAGGTGTCCAATAGAAGGTTATGGGCTTGAAGTGTGATTGTTAGCTAAAAGTTGCGTTTTACATATTTCGGCGATAAATACATCTGCCTTGTATCCATTCAATGTCCCTATACGGCTTGGCAAGCACCACACCATCTTCATTTGTAGCTAAGAAATGGCGCGTGAACGTTATCACGACGCGTGCATAAGGCTGTATAGTGTTGCGTGTAAGGAGTGTATTTACGAAAAATTTTTGCCTTGCTATAATAGCCTCGATATTTGCAAGAAACTAATATCTCCTGGATACAGTAACATATTGAACATCAATTTTGTTCTGAAAGAATTTTACACATGGTAGTTTCGCGGTGCAATGTTGTCACGTACACTGAAGTCAACATGAGAGATGTTTTTGCACCACCTTGATATTTTGAAATCTTCATTATCTGACTCTATTTTTCGAGGACCGTGATTATGTGGCGCCCCACAATGTTTTTATACTAAGTGGTTATTCTTTGAAACCCTTAGAACGCTTATCAGTATTTGGGAGTTATTTATCCAATCTATTGCTCTGACACAAAACAAACTTGCTCCAGAGAAAATAAACTTGGATACCTTAGCGTTAGGCGTACCAATAGCATAAAACACTTACATGGCCACAAGGAATATATGAACCCATTTCTTCGGTTGCAGCAATCACTTAGGCATATAATCAGCAGCCCCTCAATAAATGTTTCGGTAATTGCTTTATGCAACAAGATGTACCATGCGAAATAACCCCATCATTCCTAATAAACACTATTCCGCTATAATGGTTACATGAACTACTCACAACGAACTTAATCTTTCCACTGGTCGTGATATCTTTGATCAAGATAGGCTAAATGCTGGGCAGATATGCTGGTGAATTTATGCCTAACAGAATTTATTTATCGGTGGGCCCCATCAACCAGAAAAATAGTGGAGCTCTACATACATATGCTGGCGCACTCGAAAATTTCTGCAGAATGAAGCCTCGCAGCAGTAACATTGCAAGCCATCTGAACCAAACGTAGGTTATTGTAAAGAAAGAGAATATATTTTTGTTGCGTGTCGTAGCCTTTCCAAGTTGTTTTCATACAAATAAATGCACACACCGGGCCCCTGTTTAATTTGATATTTCAACTTGAAGAGGTTTGAATTCAGGAACAAATATTGCGGAGTAAGATAATATTACATGAGATTTCTGAGTAGTGACGGTGGTGTGAACAAGTTGAAAAGTCGCTATTTCTAGTGTTTTACTAGCGCCTAAGCTACCCTGGTCTGTGACGTGCTATAGCGGTTTGCTAGAGATACATTTCCATCCGCTTGGTGTCTTTGGTTCAATAGATACGTGAAGAATATTTTCGCTAGCGCTGGGTTACGAGACTTGCATACTTTATATTTCAGGCGAATTCTTACCAATGAACGTCCGAGGTTCATCTACGTGTCCCGCGACCATTTTGCTTGTTGTACCTCCTTCTACGCGTACGTGAAGAGCTTTCCTATCTCACTTCACGGAGCAGCCAGCTTCGACGCATTCGATGACGTCATCCCAGGCAGGGATATTTACGGTGGCTGCTTGGACCACCGTCATTCAATATTAGGTGGCACTAACTAATATATTCTCTCATTCATCTATACGACCAGTTAGTGGCGGCATTCCTCTCATTTTTTCCATCGATTGCATTTGTGCGTTCTGGATGGTGTTGGTTGGAGGCCTGCTCCCAAGATTCGCGTAATTTGCACACATATGCCCTACCGCACAAAGGTACCACTGATGGTAAAAATGATTGGTATGAAAACGATAACAATATACCTTTTGTCGACGAAACACAAGTTTATCGAAATAATAATAAAAAACTCCCACCTCCCCTCGCGGGAACCCCTGTGTAGATGCGACGCATAGGCGGAGCGGCGAAGGGATCACGTTTTATAGCGCGCATAACGTTGAGGGGACTGCGTAAGCCGGTCCCAGTCGATGACGACGTTGGCGTACTTGTAAAGCGGCGTGGACTCAAGTAGTTTGAGCCAAACGTGGATGTTGCTTCCCCGGAGAAGGGCACACCGGTTATATGCGCAGCGCGCCCAAAGGAGAGGAAACCGCGGAAGAGAGAGTACTGCACATGCGCCGGCCTCAGCGCGTCTGCCGCGGCTACGACGCAACGTGCCGCGGCTATGACCCAACTCAATCCAACACAATCCACTTTAATCCAATCCAATCCAAATCCAGTCCAATCCAAGCCAATCCAATGCTCCTCGAGAGAGAGTGTTCGCTATCGGAGAGGAGAGGGGGTGAGCGGCGGAGAGCGCAGCTGGCGCGGCGAGGAGAATGGGGAGGGGTGGACAACGCCAACGACGACGACGACGATGACGCCGGAAAGACAAGGCGAGTGAATCAGATGCTCTGCATCTAAAAATAACTGTGAAATCAACCTGCGTATTTTGCGCTTTAGGTAAAATTTGGGTGCAGCCAAAATGGCTTTTTTTGCTAGTAGTGCAGTTTCTTCTATTTGCAATGGTAACACAGGAACCATGGATGCATAAATTACTTTGTTATCAAAGCCGTTATCATCCACTGTGAAGCTCAATTTGAGAATGCTTCAGGGAGAAGAAAATTACGTTAATGTATTCTGCACAGACCAGAAATATGTAAACGAAAATGCCTCTAAAGCGTGTGCATTTCTTCTTAAGTATAATAAGGACATGTTTTTTCTTGTTTAGTTTTTGGGTAGAAGCATGGCATCACGTGGCGGCACGGCACAAACAATCCAAAAGGTAAGCATTTAAATTGACGATTTTTAAAAACGTTCTCCAACATTGGTGTAAATGTCCAAAAACATGTTTTACAGCGTCAACAGTGCTATTCCTACGGCTGCGGATTTAAGTCCCATACTGACAAAAAGCGGAGTTTGTTTTAAAGGGACTCTGAAGTGATATGTAAACATTGCGGGATTACTAGCGCAAATTGTAGTCCGGAGTCCCCAGGCCATGTTTCGACCACTCTAGGCGCGTTTACGCGATTTTATTTAGTAGAAAAACTAATTCGAAAATGCTGTCCTCCTCTCTTTACGCTCGCCTATTTTCTGTGGCGTTTTCGTGTGACGTCAGGAGGGGATGAGCTGGCAATTGGCTGCGCGCTACTGCACGGCTCGCCGACCTTCCGCGACCGAGTCAGTCCGCCCACCGTTTAGTCCGCCGGCCGCTGACGGGTCGTCGCAATTCGCTCGATCAGTTGAAACTAAGCCACAACACGTTCGGGAATGGAAGAATGCGCCTTCCTTTACTTTGTTAGTTTGTACTCTGTATCTAGCTCCAAGTCAAGGTCGCTTCACTCAAGCGCTGCACAAGCGCACAGGCGACGCTTCGCTGACTGGTACGCCAGTAGGAAAATATAAGGCCTCTTGAAGGCGGGAGAAGAGTCAGCGAAGTCAATATAGGTACTAAGGAAATAAAATCAACTGATATTTTTACCGTACAGCGTAAACTAGGGCGCGGGGAAGCACTTTTTTTGCGCTGGGCGAACAAGCACAGCGGTCAGGAGCACGACTACGCCATCTGCGAACGCATTTTCCGTCTACGAAACAATTGCTAGACGTGAGCTACTTGTGGAAACTCGGGCGACGCTTACTGCACGAGCGCAGTACAACAAATAGTCACCTAAGCTGCTTGAAATGCCAAAACTAAATAAAAATTCCCCCGCATTTCCCCGAGGGGGAGGAATGTGAAAGTGCGAATGCACGGTTGTCGGCCCGCTTGCGCGCTTGCGCTCGGCCCCCGCAGCCACCGCCTCGCCGCCTTCTCTTCCATCTCTTCCATCGGGTTTCTAGTATCACGTGTTACACCACGCAGTTATCAAGCCGCTATAACGCCGCTGAGTCGCCAACGCACGCCGCTGACGACCGTAGTTTGAATGCGTTTAAAGATATAAGGCGCGTTACTCACACTGATATCAGCGTGGCGTCCGTGGCTTAGTCGGTAGAGAGTCGCGCTGCGG